>SZWC01001124.1:44236-54703 GCA_023375785.1 Penium margaritaceum
CCCCCCCCCCCCCCCCCCCTGCGCGAGGTACCGCACCACAGCCAGGGGAATGAGACTGTGGGGTCCCACCGACGGACAGATCACGAAAAGAGAGGCGCTCAAAGAAAAGTGCGTCTCGAGACTCGACAATGCGCCGCCGACTATGGTCCCAAAAGTGCCATGCCTTGGAGCGTGAAGCCACGCCCAGAAACACGCAGATCCGACCGAAGGGGGGGAGAACTTGGACCCCTGGTTTTCTGGCGTAAACCAGACATAGGCAAGAGATCCCCAGACACGCGCGAGCCGGAGGTCTGCACGACGCCCGTACTAGAGTTGGTACGGGGTGTGTGTGTTGGGGAGGGGGCCGTGAGGGATCCGGTTCCTGACCCATGTCATGTAGGTCATGCCCTCGAAAGCGAAAGCTTCCGGCATGCCGCTGTCCACCCGCATAGAGCGAACCGCATCCTCCATGGTGCGGTTCCAGCACCCAGACACGCCATTCTTCTGGGGCGTGGCTGGGGCAGAGAGGTTGTCAAACACACCCACTTCAGCAAAGTACCGGTCCAGGTCCCCCATGAACTCACCACCTTGATCAGAGCGGAAGTCCTGGAGATGATGGCCGCACTGGCGTTCGGCCATAATAAGCCACGTACGCACAGCGAGTGTAGCGTCACTTTTCAGGCGCAGACTGAAAATTGAGCGCATGCGCGTGAAGTCGTCCGTAACTTTCAAGACGTACCGACCTCTGTCCTCGTAGAACTCCACGCGAAGGGGTCCTTGGAGATGAAAGTGAACTAATTCGAGGGGTTTTAGAGCCCGTGAGTCAGACAGAGGGTACGTGGCACAATGCATTTTACCCTAAGTGCAGTGCAGGCAGTCGGTCTTAGGCGGCGCCTCAAAGGACGCGGCGTCAAGACCGAGTGCCGGGTTCGTGTGAATCAGGCGATTGACTGCATCGAGGTGGACGTGACACAAGCGTCTATGCAATAGGCGTTGGTGCTCAGGTGACAGCGTTCCTGTCACAAACACTCGTGCAGCAGCAGTGTAGGTGGGGAAGGACGTGGGACAGTAAGAGACACGATACAAGTCGCCAACCGCCTTGCCACGTAGCACTACTTCAGCGGTGGCGCCAACAGAGACCGTTGCATCCTCACCAGTGAACGTGACACTGAGACCCATTCGCGTGCACGCACGTCCAGACAGTAGGCTGAGTTCTAGATCAGGCACATACAGCACGTTGGAGATGTAAAACGGCCCTGACGGCCCATGGAATTACACCACACCCTCACCCTGGACAGGCACCTCATGCCCAGCAGTCGTCCGCACAGACTGCACAGAGCCTATAGGACCAAGCACAACAAAGTCACGGCGGCGACAGGTCATGTGATGGGTGGCACCGGAATCTAGGATCCAGGTGGCATCCGTCACACGCTCTGGCGAGGTGACAAAACAGCTGCCGACAGTACAAGCAGTGGGCAAGGGTTGCTCAGCGGAGGACTTCTTCGCTGCGATGGGGACACGTGCTTGCGACTCATCAAGCCACGACAGGTCGTCATGACCCATGCACACAACGACGAAGACAGCGAACGGACCATCACTATCACGTCCGACAAACAATTCCCTAGACTCAACAGTGCATTGTGTACCACCGTCCCCATCCTGACAGCACGACACAGACTCTACAGACCCTACAGAGAGACCTCTCGGCTCACTCAATGCACTCGCACCTCCCTGAGTGGTGAGTCGCAGGAGCTGGCGGAGTTAAGCGATGTCGCGAGCCTGCGTCGCGAGCTGCTGCTCCAAAGGTGACAAGTCACTGTCGTCGTCTACGGCGACATCTGCTGCTGATGTGGGTGGCATATCAGTCGCTGTAGTAGAATGCGCAGAGGCTCGTTCACGCTGCTCAAACGCCTTTTGTAGCCCTTGTGTAATCTTTGTCCAGTTCTTCGAGAGCTTGCACTCCGTGTAGCGGTGTGCTCCTCCACAGTTGTATCCCCTTGGGTCGGCTTTGGAGTATCCGATCCCTTGCCATCCTTGTCACCCCGCCTGTTGTTCCGTCCCTTCTGCCCCTGAATTGCCGCAACTGTACCAGATGCAGCTGCAGTTGTCGCTGTCGGCTGTAACGACTGACGGGAGGTGGGGGGAATGGTACGTGCGACCTGGCTTGCGGTGTCGGCTGTAGCTGTTGCACCATGGCGGGCGTCATTTGCTGCTCCCACTCCTGCTACGTGGAGGAAGTGCTTGGTGGCCCACGACAACAGCAAGCCTCTGTCAGCCATTTCCTGAAGACTCTATACGCTAAAGTTTTCGAAGGTCTTTGCATACTCGCGCCCAACACCAATCCGGATGGTGTTGAACGCCATGAGTTGACCCGGCCCATTTGTCCCAAGGGCCCTGTACTGCTGCATTGCCCGTCGCCAGTAGTCGGCTGGTGTCTCATGTGTGCCCTGGCGCAAGTAGTTGGAGTCCGAGATACGCTGGGATGTGGTTTCCATGGTCGCACCTTGAAAAAGTGTGGCTGCTAGGTTCCAGGCGCCACGCGGGTCAGCTCCACTGCCGGTGCGGAGATCACCGAGAAAAGGTTCGAAGTCGAGGGTGTACTCCTCTGGGACGGCCTTGAGGAGACCATAGGCAGCGCGCGCGGCGGTCGTCGTCTGCTGAGGGTCTGTAGTCTGGTACGGACTGGTGGAGTACAGGTACACCCCCTCACTGACTGCCCATATGTGGAATTGTGGCTCCCAGATGGCGTAGCTGTCCTCTTGCCGGTAGATGGGAGGATCTGTCTCAAACCACTTTGGAGGCTTCGCCGTTGGCAGAGCTGTCAGGACAGCTTGCTCGAGCGACGAGGACAAGGGGTCTTCGCGTAGTCCCAAGCTCAGGCGGAGCATCTCATCCTAAAAAAAGGCCAGGTCTGGGGTTGTCCTCAGCGTGTTGCTAGGACCTACTGCACCGCTCAGTGCAGTTTTGCGCGCCGAGCGGGTCTGACGCCGCTTTTCCAGCTGTGCGAGGCACAGGCGTAGCATGCCTTCCTCGTCACTAGCGTCGGAGTCCGACTCAAGAAGATTGTCCGACGGCTCAGCATCGAATGCTCCCAGCGCCGCGTCAACGTCGGCTCTAACCGCACTCTCAACCGTCATTTTGCCCTTGTGCACGGCATCGCGGAGGAGCTTCTGCTTACGCTCCTGTTCTTGCTCTTGCTGTTGCGGCTGCTGATGCTGCTGCTGTGGCTGCTGCTGTCGCGGCTGCTACTGCTGCTGCTGCTCTTGTGGCTGCTGCTTTTGCGGAATTGCATCCCGAAAGAGCTTGAACAGATATTCCATCTGCTTGTCCGTCCGATCAGCTCGCTGAGCCTGCTACTCTCGCAGCTCGCGCAAACCACGTGCATGTGCGCTTGGGCTAGACGGGGATTCGTCCCGCTTCGTGCCCGGTGTGTCGCCTATCACGTCAGAAACGGCAACACCAGCATCCGTAGTGGAGCTGGTGTTTCCAACTCCTACAGGCGGGTCCTTGGGCATGTCGACAAATGGAGTGTCCCAAGCGTATACTGCTGCCGCTGGCACTGCCGTTGGGTGGGAGCCGCTGCCGAAAAAATTCGGCAGCGTTTAAATCTCCCAAGTGGGCGTGAATTCAGCGTCGAGGCATTTTTCAGCCTGGAAATCGCCAATGGAGCCCCCCACGCTGCCGAACACTTTTTGGCAGCATTTCCCCCGCCCCAGTGGGCGTGGGAAATCTGGTAGAGGCCTTTTTGAGCCTAAAAATCGCCAATGGGATCCCCCACGCTTCCGAAAAATTTTCGGCAGCATTTCCCCCGCCCCAACGGGCGTGGGAAATCTGGAGAGGCCTCAGCTGTCCGAAGGGTGTACCTGAACCAACCCCACCCAGCCCAGGATTAGAGGGGAGCCCAGCCAGCAGGGGGAGGGGAATACCAAACCAGGTCCGACGGCAAATCGCCGTCGCTGCTGCCGCTGTCAATGCTGCTGCTGCTGCTGCTGCGTGCCGCCGTCGTCACCACAGGAACGGACCAAGGGCTGGCGTTGCAGCTGCCGTTGCTGCGGCTACTATCCAATGTAGCATCCGCCGGCTCCTGCTGCTGCTCACTACTGCACGCCACCCCTGCTGCGGCTGCTGCTACGCGCGGTTGCAGCTGTTGGTGCTGCTGCGCAGTTGCCGCTGCGACTATGCGCAATGCCGCAGTCGCTGACTGCTGCTGCTCCTTGCTATGGCACAACACGGAAGCTGCAACAGCTGCTCCGCATAGTTGCAGCTGGCACTAGGCCTGTTAAATCGAGATCGAGATCGAGATTCTCGATCTCGAACTCATTTTTTTGCACTTCGGTATGAGATGTCTCGTCTCGGGTACATATGACGAGAAAATCTCGTTCTCGTATCGATTTGCATTTTCTTGGTCTCGATCTCGTCTCGGTCTCGCTCTAGTCCAAGAAAATCTCGAATTGTCCGCCTTGCAAGTGACGAGCAAAACGACAAAGTAAGCTGTCAAAAGTGAAGTCACCGCGAAAATGCTTCGCGGCGACTTCACTCTGACTGCGAGCAATGTTACAGCTATAGTGTACATTTGTTTCTAATCAGACTATCCAGTTTGGCATTCAAACCCTAGATTGTACAGATTACACATCACTCCCTCTGCCACCTCGCCTGACGACTCCAGACCTGGACCACTAGACACGAAGAATCTTCAGAACTAACTGGCTGTGTTTGGTTGGTGCAGCGAGCTTGCGTGGACACAAAAAACATGCTTGATGAGTTTTGTTTCTCTATTACCGGCGATGTACAAAATGTTAACGAGCTGAACAGTGAGAAATGTTCGCAAGTTCATTCGTTTCTTCACGAAAACATACATACGTTGATTTAGTAGTGGTTGTTCTTGTTGACGCTCGACGACCGCTCCTCAACAATTCGGCTGCTCGCGTTTTGTGCTGACACATCCATTGAATGCGCGATTGGTCAGAAATCACTTGGTACACGTGGCAGGGGTCGCACAAGAAAAGCGAGACACTATTTCGGTACGAGAATCTCGTCCCGATCTCGCACGACACATGACGTGTCTCGGTCTCGTCTCGTCTCGCGCGAGACAAATCGAGATTGTCTCGCGTAGTGCGGTACGAGACAACGAGACGAGAAAAAATCGAGACAGTCGAGATCGAGACCGGTCTCGATCTCGATTCAACAGCACTAGCTGGCACTATGGCTGCTCGGCCGTCACTGCGGCTGCTGCTCGCTACTGCATCCGCAGGCGGCCGCTGCCGCCTGCCGCTGCGTTGCACAGCCGCTGCCGTCGCTGCTGCGAGCAGTCGCCACTGCGGCTGCTGCCTTCGCGCGGCTGCTACTGCTGCTGCTTCTGCTCCACGCAGGCGTTGTTCAGCTCCTCAGTCAAAGCGGCTGCTGTTCAGTGGGCCCTCCCAGGACCGCGTAGCGTTTCTCTTCCGCTACGCAATGAGATTTTGCTCGTCTCGCTCTGATACCAAAACAGATACACCAAAGACCCCTTCCCTTACACCCCTGCGTAGTTCCTGACAACGCGGTCTGGTTGGAACAAACGGTAGGTTGAATGGAGGTGTGTGCGTCAAGTTAGTGTTAGAAACGTGGGAGGGTAGGTTGTTTTCCTACAGCTGCTCAGCAACTGTCGGTCTTGCGTATGCTCCCCCAGTCTTCTGTGCTCTCCGCCTCATCAGGAATCTGCAAGGCAATGGATGTGAGCCAAGAGGTCATAGTAAACTGTATGTACAACATCACTTTTGTGCGTTGCCCGGTACCAGCGCACATAACCTCACTCCCCTGTTACCAAAAATACTTCTCTCAACGCCAACAACGGCCTTCTAACGGCTTCTCTCAACGCTACGGTTTTCCAACGGCCGCGTGTTTGGTCAGCATTTTGTGTCCCTCACACCTCACATCCCAGCATGTCTCGCCACTTTTACCCCCACTTGTTTGCTTCTGAACCCAATGACAGGCAATGTTCACTGCAATGGTTATTCTTCTCTTTGTTAACTTTCTTCAACTTTTGGCTACTTTCTTGAATGCGAATGCAGGCTATGGAATCAGAACCAGTGGGTCAATCAGAAACAATTTTGAGCACTTATCAGATCCTGGAATTGTGCATACTGTCATGTACCATACTGTGAGACACAGGTCCATGTCACCCCTTCTTTCCGCCCATCCTACTGTCATTGTTGGAGAGTACCTTCTGATAATGTTATGCTCTCTCATGATGTATACATTGCCTCTTCTTGGCAGCTCATTACAGTTGTACCCAGCAAAATTTCCCCAAAAAAAGCTGATAACATGTCCTGTTGCGGCTTCGGCATTGACAGCTGCAGTTGACCACATTCTCTAGCAACACCTCAGTTTGTGCAACAGCAGTTCAGCACCACTGTCGACATCCAGTTACAGGGATAACCATGACGCACATACCGGCGGAAATCATTGAAAAACTCTGGACTGAACTTTCCATGTCAGTCGGAAGACGAGGCTGCCGGTATGACCCATCCACGACATGTTCAACACTTAAGTCGCAAACTCCCTGCCGCGTTCAAAGAGGCTTCCACGCCTTTGGGTCACCAACACCTTCAAATACTGCTTTTCTACAGCCGAAAGGGGGAAGCGGGAAGGCGTTACAGCAAAGTCAAGGGGAACGCCAGTGCCTTCGCCCGCCGAACATCGCCTCAGTCCATGTGCCCAGGAGACCATACCCTACAAGGGCCCCAATCTCAAGCGCACTCTCCTCCCTGTAGGATCACTGCCGTCTGCATTGAGCTCGTCCCACAAGCCCTCTGCCCCGGTTGCAACTGCAGCACCTGGGGCAACCGATGCCACAGCAGCTGAAGGTCCGGCCCCAGACGACCGATTTCGTGCCAGAATGTCACTGTTGTTCCCGACACCTGCTACTGCTTGCAGAAGCTCTGCCTGAAGCGAGGGACAGCTCACTCGAAGATGCTCAAACCCTTCCGATTGAATCACACCTGCATCGGAGACACACATACGAACGCACAAGTCAGCAAGGCATGTGCATGCAGATCAGTCATTGAAAAGTTACCGGGAACAGACGTGACAAGGCAGCCAAGCCAGAAGTTCACTCACGGAGGCCCGATCAACCGCTGCTGCTGCAGACTACCGTGCTCCGCCTTCTCCACCATCAGCCTACACTTACCTTAAGCATCAGACCTCCAACTGTGCTGCCAGCACTGGCAGCAAATGATCAGCAAGACAACCACAAGTGCGGCTGATGCCAACCAATCCTGCTCAGGAAAAGCCCCATGGCGGCAACGCACCATGCAGACGCAGCAGACGTTGCCAACGGCTACTACACCAGAAATTAGGCAGCTTGTGCAGTGCATACCTTCAAAGTGACACAGTCAACACACCCCACACGCTTCGTCAGGTGGGAGCAGGAGCCCCAGACAGTGAACGATCAAGAGCTCGGACTAGGGCCATCATGCCAATCCAGCATCACTATGCCAAGGACATCCCTCATACACCCCGAGACACCTTGCCTCAGAACTGCTGCTGACGTTCAGGCCAATGGTGTCAAGTCTAGCAAAAACACGGCCGCACGGTGGGACGCCACCCTCAGGAAAGGCGGCCTCACTACACTGAATTCCTCATGCCGTGAGGAAGCAAAAGTGAACTGTCGTTCACTGTTGCTCTTCAGATCCTCAAGTCATATGTATCTCTAGCTCGGAAACATGCACAGCAATCCTGAGCAAAGCACAGCAACGCAAAGGACACCATTTCGCAACAGTCTACCGAAGCGTCACAGAAGAGGCTCCAGACGACGAGATCAAGGCAGATTCAAAGCTGATTACTGCCCCCTTCCCCGTCCATATCCGCCTCAGTACCCTCTCCCCTGCCCCCTTACAGACAGCTCCCTCGCCCGAAGCGTCTGTTCGCGCTCGAGACAGATGAAACACAAGCCTCCGACATACGAACTCCTCGGTGGGACTCACTGGCAAGGTTCTTCGCGGCGAACTGCAGGCACACCGCTTTCAGCCGCTCAGAGTTATGCTGCTCTGCAAGAGCCAGCGTGGTGGCCACCGTCTCCGCGTCCACAGACTCGCAGAGCTTGGCCTCGCAGATGAGGCGCAGGCGGTCGAGCGCATAGCGATCTGCAGCGGCCAGCAGGTGCTGCGCCATGATTGGGGTGAGAGACGCCGGCCCGGAGGGCGGCAAGTTATCCGTGTAGATGAAGTGCAGCAGTGCGCGGAACACNGGAGGGATGGGGATGGTGACGGGCTTGCTGGGGCCCTCCGTCTCCGTGACCACAACTCCCACCGTGCACGTGATCTGAAGCGAGTCGTCCTTCAGATAATCCGACGTCTCCAAGGTTGCGCGCCTGAAGAACCGCTTGTAGCCCCACATGCTCCCCCTGTACTTGAGCGTGTACGGGCCGGACTCCAGAGCCCGGTCGAAGTGCGAGTGCACCTTGTGCCGGCCCCTGCCACTCTGGTCGAGCATGGTCAGCTCGAACAGCGCGCGCACGTCGGTGCCGTCGCTGGCGAGGGCGATGAAGAGGGAGACGTACTGGGAGTTGTCTTCCTGGTTCTTGCCATCGGGGTAGAAGTAGATAGCCCACTTGTAGCCGCCCACGGTGAAAGACTCGCTGGACATGTACTTGCCCACACCCATGCCCTTGGCGAGAGAGTAGCCGGTGATGTTGAACTGGTGGCTGCCATTCACTGTTTTTGTGATGCTGCGGGACCTGGTTGGACTGCCCGGGGGGTCCTTGGCAGGCATCTTGCGTCAGAACCAGGTTAGACTTGTGTACAGCGACCCAGGCGAAGACAAGACGGGCTGAGCGGCAAGGCGGTAGGAGGAGTCGGCAGGAGCGCGGGAGTCCCCGGTGTGCCACCGGACGCTGGCAGCACTGAGCTCGACAACGGCGAGCACGGAGGAGATGATAGCCCCCAGCGGCCGATGGTGTGGCGAGGAGGGGCGAGGTCTGACGGCAGCCCACTGTTAAACTTGTTGCAGACGCTGTCCTCTTTCAAAGTGTTGCGGGGTGAGGCGATCTCGACAACGGCGAGCACGGAGGAGATGATAGCCCCCAGCGGCCGATGGTGTGGTGAGGAGGAACAAAGTTTGACGGCAGGCCACTGTTAAACTTGTTGCAGACGCTGTCCTCTTTCAAAGTGTTGCGGGGTGAGGCGATCTCGAGGGCGAGTAACGTGAACGGAAAGCTGCCACGAGAATAACACCAATCCCTGTAAGCAAAGTGGATATAAATGGCCTCTCCACGCCACAAACCCTCAGCTCCGTCACTGTAGCAACACAGCACTAGCACTACACCGCAGTAGGCACAGGCTGCTGCGGCAACAGCCGCGGATGCGGATTGACGACGAGCCCGCTTGCGGCTGCAAGGGCTTGAAAGCAGTGGCGGGATATTGTGGCCTGTCCGGTGATTGTCCCAGTCGACGGCGTCGGGGTGGCAGGCATATGCTGCAGACAATCATGCATCATGTATCATGTGTCCTGTATGGCTGCTGCAGCCAACGCTGCGAGAGGTTTCCATGCGGGTGCCCTCAGTGGTGTCCAGAGGGCTTCTCGACGACCTTCTGGCAGAAGGACATCGAGCTGAAGCTGACGTGAGCCATTGCCAGATTATGCCCATGCCGACCATCCGTCTCGAGCATGGTGGCACCGGTGCCGATGATGGGCGATGTTCTGGACGGCAGTGGTCCTGCTCGGCTCCGGCAAGCGCGGCACATAGGACGGGAGACTTGAGCTTGAAGACCGCTGCAAACGACGCTATGATGAAGGTCGAACAGCAGCTACCGGTTCAAGGGCGAAATAGCCAGGATATCCGTAATCCCGAAGGGCGGACACTCCGATATCCACGAACGGACAATTGTATCCCCGATATCCGAAACTTTGAAAAAGAAAAACCCCATATCCGCAGAGGTCGTGCTTCACCGCGCCATGTCCACTTCGGAGGTCATTACTGCGCCATACCGGTATGGCGTCTTTTTCTTAAAGTAGTGGACATGGTTTTATCAATATTTTATCAAATCTATGGGAATCGTCATCCGTAAAAATTGATTGTCCGTTGTTCGAGAACTGCCGGTGTCAGAAGAACGCATTATATTTAAAGTCAATTTAAATAATCCGATAGTTTGGTGTAGCGGGAGGGCCAGTTCGGCCCTCCCACCTCGCGATAGCGAGGGGGTGGCTGCAAGCCACCCCTCGCTATCGCGAGGGCTGGCCGGTGGCCAGCCACTCGCTGGCCACCGGCCGGCCGGCGGCCGACCGGCTGGGTGGCCGGCGGCCGGTCAAATGACCGGCCGGCCACCCGCCGGCGAGCCATCGGCCGCCGATCGAGCTGGTGGCTCGATCGGCGGCCAGGAGGCCGTGAGGCCTCGAGGGACGAGGCCTGTGGCCTCGTGCCCTCGTCCTCGCTCGCCCTCCTCGCTTGTGAGAACAAGCGAATACGAGGGATAGAGCGAGGAGCGAGGAGCGAGTAAAAAATGAGAAAGATCG
>SZWC01001124.1:78965-96067 GCA_023375785.1 Penium margaritaceum
CCCTCCCCCTGACCATTTCTGACTCGTACTATGGGTTGTCAACGTTGACCACACATAGTGAAATTTACTGATCATGATTAGTGACATATGCATACTTTGGTTGGTCATTCAGCATGCTAGCCACATCGTTCCACTACTTATTAAAAGCCTGTGTACTTGCCAGTCAATAACTGGTATTCTCAAACTATTGTCCCCTCTCCCGCCCATTTGTGATTCGTTTCATGAATTGTCAGTGTTGACCACATAAAGTGAAATTCTTTGGTCGTGGTCAATGACATATGCCTACTTTGGTTGGTCATTGTGGATGGTAACCACAATTTGCCACTACTTATTGAAGGTATTTGTACTTGATAATCAATTTATAACATTCCCAAGATAATGTTTCCTCCATCTGACCATATGTGACTTGTATTATGAGTTGTCAAGGTTGACGAAACACAGTGAAGTCATTTGGTGCTGACCGCTGACATATGCCTACTTTGGTTTGTGATTGTGCAGGGTAGCAACATCGTACCACTGCCTTTTTAACGTATTTGTACTTGCTATTCCAGAATAAATGTTTCCAATCCATTGTTTTCTCCTCTGACCATTGGTGAATCATATTATGAGCTGTCAGCGTTGACCACACATAGTGAAATTCTTTAGCAATGGTGAGTGACGTATGCCTATTTTGGTTGGTCATTGTGCATGGCAGCCACACCATGCCACTACTGATCGAAGGTATGTGTATATAGTATTCAATAACTAGTAATACTATACCATTGTTTCCCCCTCAGGCTGTTATTAACTCGTCTTGTGAGTTGTCCATGCTGACCACATATATTGACATTCTTTCGTCATGGTCATTGACATATGCCTACTTTGGTTGGTCATTGCGTATGGTAGCCACACTGTGCCACTACTTCTTGAATGATCTCGTACTTCCTTGTTGATCACTAGTTTTTGTAAACCATTGTTTCCCTATCTGACCATTTGTGTCTTGTATCATGAGTTGTCAAAATGGACCGCACATAGTGAAATTCTTTGGTCCTGGTTTGTGACATATGCCTATTTTGTTTGGTCATTGTGCGTGATAGTCACACCGTGCCAGTACGTATTGAAGGTCTCTATACTTGCTAGTCGATGGCTAGTATTCCCAAATCAATGTTTCCCCCCTCTGACCATTTTTGACATGTTTAATGAGTTGTCAACGTTGACCACACATCGTCGAGCTCTTTTGGCATGGTCATTGACATATGACTACTTTGGATGGTCATTATGAGCATGGTAGCCACACTATGCCATGACTTATGGAATGTCTTTTCACTTGCTAGTCAATGCGTACTATTTGCAACCCATTGTTTCCCCCTCTGTCCATTTGTGACTCATATTTCGAGTTATCAACGTAGACCACACACGGTGAATTCTTTTTGTCATGGGCAGTGACATATTCCTACTTTGGTTGGTCATTGTGCATGGTAGCTACAACGTGCCACAACTTATTAAAGGTCTAAGTACTTGCTAGTTAAGAACTAGTGTTTCCAAACCATTGTTTTCCCCACAGACCATTTGAGACTCGCATTATGAGTTGTCAACGTTGACCATAGTACTTCACATAGTGACCTACTTTGGTCATGATCAGTGACATATGCCTACTTTGGTTGGTCATTGTGCATTTAAGTTCTATGTAATTTCCATTTCATATCAAGTATCCCTAAACCATTGTCCCCCCTCTGACCATTCATGACTTGTTTTATGAGTTTCCAACGTTGACCACATATAGTGGAATTCTTTGTTGATGGTTAGTGACATATGCCTGTTTTGGCTGGTCATTGTGCCTGATAGGCACACCGTGCCACTATCGATTGCAGGTCTTTTTACTTGCTAGTCAACAACTAGTATTCCCAAACGATTGTTTCCCCCTCTGACTTTTTGTGAGTCGTATAATGAGTTGTCAATGTTGACCACACATAGTGAAATTCTCTGGTCATGGACAGTGAAACATGCCTACTTTCGTTGGTCACTGTGCATGGTAGTCACACCTTGCCATTACTTATAAAGGGTATTTGTACTTGCTTGTCGACAACTAGCATTCCCAAACCATTCTTTCCCCCTCAGACCATTTATGACCCATATTATGAGTTGTAAACGTTAACCTCACAAAGTGACATTCTTTGATCATGGTGAGTAACATCTGCCTAGCCTGGTTACTCATTGTGCTTGATAGCCACACCGTGCCACTACTTATCGAATGTCTTTGTACTTGCTAGTCGATACCTAGTATTTCCAAACCATTGTTCCCCCTCTGACCATTTGTGACTCGTATTATGAGAAGTCAGCGTCTAACACGCATACTAAACTACTTTGGTCATGGTCAGTGACATCTGCTTACTTTGGTTGGTCATTGTGCATGGTAGCCACACCCTGCCAATAGTTATGGAAGGTCTTTGTACTTGCTAGTTGATAACCAGTATTCTGAGACCATTGTTCCCCCCTCTGACCATTTGTGACTTATATTATGAGTTGTCAACATTGAGCAAACAGTGTGAGTTTCTTAGGTCATGGTCACTAGCATTTGCCTACATTAGTTGGTCATTGTGCATGGTAGCCACACCGTGCCACTACTTCTTGAAAGTCCTTGTACTTTTTAGTCGGATTATAATGTTTCCAAACCATTGTTTCTCCCTCTGACCATTTGTGAATCGTATTGTGAGTTCTGAATGTTGACGACACACCGTGAAACTATTTCGCCATGGACAGTGACATCTGCCTACTTTGGTTGGTCATTGTGCATGGTAGCCACACCGTGCCACAACTTATTCAAGGTATTTGTACTTGCTAGTTCATAACTAGTATTCCAACCCCGTCGTTTCCCCTTCTCACCATTTGTGAATCATGTTTTGAGCTGTCAATATCGACCATAGATAGTGAAATTCTTTGGTCATGTTTAGTGACATATGCCTACCTTGGTTGGACATTGTGCATGGTGGTGACACTGTGCCACTCATTATCAAGGGTCTTTGTACTGGCTAGTTGATAGCTAGTAATCCCAAACCATTGTTCCTCACTCTAACCATTTGCAACTCATATTATGAGCTGTCAATGTTGACCACACGTATTGTGTTTATTCAGGGTCATGGTCAGTGACATATTCCTACTTTGGTTGGTCATTGTGCATGGTAGCCGCAACGTACCACTACTGATTGAAGGTATTTGTACTTGCCGGTGGTACCCCATTTCTTGCCGCGCTCATCATTGTTCCGTGATGTCCCATCACTTTCGCGCGTTCCATGTTGTCCTCCGCATATCTCCTCTTTTTGCTTATCACAAAACTTCATTCCACATACACCATGAGACATTAGCGCAATTGATCACTCACAATTGGTCGTTCATCCCTTCACATCACCTCTTTGACATGGCAATTCCGCGGAGCTCCATCACTCCCTCCCAGAACACCCATATTCCGTGGATTTAGCTTCCCCCTAGTGTCCCTCACATCGCAATTTCGCGGGTACACACATGGCCCACTTTTGCAACCCCTCTCTCACGAATCTGGCACCCTCTACACCCATAAAACAAGCCCATTCCACAGTCCCATCCATTAGTCACCTTGGCAGAAACCTTATTGCGGATTTCATTACTCCGCTAACGCATAGAACATGGCAAATCCGCAGAACCAGGACACAGAGACAAAAAACCCGCGACGGAGGCCCGATACCCTTCTTTTGCGCTCTCTCAAGAGTTGTCCAAGGGCCACCCATCCACTTCCGCAGTCACTTAGGCACTCTTCCGTGGTCTTCACTTGTGTTATGCCAGTCTTGTGAGTGATAATGCGGGACATCTCTTGTCATCTTCGGAGTCCTCATATTCACTCGCGGGTTCTATGGTGACAAAGTGCTAAGAGAAGGCGCAGGGTATGAGGCAAGGTTGTGAGGTAATAAGCTTCATTGAATCAACTCATGTCAACTGATCACAAGTGTGCAAACCCGAATTCTCCCCCTACACTGATGTAACTAAGCCCATAATATAGTTTGCTACACCCCCTACACCCTTCCCCGCCGCGCCGCGGCCCCTTTGCATTCACACCCACTACCACCACTACTTAATTCCCATCCGCAAAGCAAGTGCCACCATTGCTTCCTCCTTGCTTGTCGTGCCGCCTCCCACCACTACTTGGTCTTCGCGCTTTGTGGTTCCTGCCATTCTTGGTCTGGTTGTCTTCCCGCATCTTGTACAACACTTTCGATCCTTGTGTGACCCTTTTCATTATTCGTACCTCCTGCGCCTCTTGTTCCGCCCTCACACGCCTCCCCTCTAAACACCAAATCCACCGATGCACATGGAGGCTTCTTTCCGCACCCCCTTTGTCAGCACAAGTTGCTCCGACATCATCATAAATGTGGCAAATCCGCGGGTCAACATCATGGCAACTTTCCGCCTCTTTTGTGGCTTTCTAACTTGCCCCTCTGTTGTTACTAGCAAGGCAAATCCGCGGGTTAGGCACCAGCACCATTCTGCGGCACTTCCTCCTCTCCTTAGCCACTGAACACCCTCCCAAACATGTCCATTCTTCTCCTAACCATCATGGCACTTTCTCACGCCCGCCGCGCACCCAGCACCCACTCTGATAGCATCCAGAACAACCCAAATCCGTGGCTGAGCCTTGCACCATGGTTCTAGGCCTTCCGCGGACCCCAAAGTCACCCAAATACCCCTCCCAATATGCCTAATCCGCAGACACACCCCCTGCCCTTGTTTTGCCTCTTCCGCGAAACCCCAATTATGAAGCCATTGTTACTGAACACATTGTTCCGCAGGTTTACCACTAGGCACAATTTTGACCTTTCCCACACTCACACACAGCCCAACACAAGTGCAAAATAAGTTTGTGAGCCAAAACCACGGGCTCGCGATCGGGACTCGCGATTCCAAGCCCTTGTCAGGGCTCGCGAGCCGAGTTTTTGGTGTCTGGCTCGGCTTGAGCTCGCGAGTTCCGAAGGAGGGGGTGGGGCGGCAGCGGAAAAACCGGCATCCGTGATGGTTCAATCTCCGGCACGCACATTACGGTTGTCCTCCATCCCGCCCCNGCGATTCCAAGCCCTTGTCAGGGCTCGCGAGCCGAGTTTTTGGTGTCTGGCTCGGCTTGAGCTCGCGAGTTCCGAAGGAGGGGGTGGGGCGGCAGCGGAAAAACCGGCATCCGTGATGGTTCAATCTCCGGCACGCACATTACGGTTGTCCTCCATCCCGCCCCTCCCCCCCCCCCCTGACCCCCCTCCCCGGCCACGCATGACTGCCCGCGGGCAGCATTTTGTGGGGATTCTACCCTCAAAACCCTTGCGTCAACATGCCTAAGGCCTGCGACAATTTTCTACGCTCGACACTCTTGTGTCGAGCGAGACTTTGTGTCACGCTCTGACACTTCGTCACAGCAGCTTACGTCCTCTTCTGCCCTCTCACAATAGCCTCCAAACCACCACCACCGATGGAGAAGCAGCAGCACAGCCAGGCCGCTATCCAGTCTGCGTCCACGTCGAAGACCATGGTGCACGGTGTGCTGAACACGAAGGACGGCTTGTGGGTGGACAAGCGCAAACAGAGACTGTCAGTTGTGTGGTCTGTCTTCAACTACGTGGTCATCCAGGGTGAGCCCCGAGCATGGTGCACCCTCTGTCCCAAAGCCCACGTCGGTCTGAAAGCTTCGTTTGCGGTCACCGACGGTCAAACCTCCTCCATGTGGAGACACCTCCTTCGGAACCACAACGGAAAGTGGAAAGAACTGAAAAGTCTGGAAGTGCAGCAGAACCTGACCCACACAACCATCGCAGCAGCTGAAACTGCGCTCGTGGTGGACGGCACCAACGCCACACTTGCTCGCGGTGTTGCCGGCGTCGGTATCGCTTTCAACAAGAAGTACTTTCAGAGTTGCATCTGGAAGCACATCGTCGAAAAAAACCAGAGTTCCCTCAGCATTGAGTCTGCGTGGCTACGGCAGGCGTTCTTGCACTGCAATCCTTTCGCGGTGCTGTCCGGCTGAATCACGCTAACCCACTTAATCAAGAATAGAGCAGCAGCTTTCAAGAAGCGGCTGCAGTGAATGCTCATCGAAGTGCAGTCCGGTGTGTCCTTCACGTGTGATGGCTGACAGTCTGATGCCAACCACAAAAACCTGGGGATTACATGTCACTGGATTGCTATGTGGCAGTTGCAGTCTGTGGCGCTTGGATTCCCAGCTTGCTCTGATGATGCAACTGCTTCAAACATCTTTGACCTCTTCTCCTTTGCTGTGAAGGACTGGGGGCTCTGTGACAAAGTGTACAGCCTGACAGTGGACAACGACACAACAAACAACAGCCTCGTGGACAACTTATTGGTTCTGCAGAATGACAACTTAAAAATGGAGGGCCACATTAGGTGCATGGGTCATGTCCTCAATCTGGCTGTCGAAGACCTGATCGGCGTGGAGGCGGTGGAAGAGCACTTGTAGACCGCGCGGCTGATTGTGAACTTTGTGAGCCGCTCTGCTAAGCGTGAGATGAGCCTGCTGACTGCGTGCAGTGTCCGTGGTGTGTAGTACCTTTCCCTCCACATTGACACGCCTACCAGGTGGAACTCCACCTTGGACATGTGCGAACGTGTGGTGCGTATCAAAGACGTGCTTGATGACTGGCTGCAAGCCAAGGAACCCACCTTGAAGCCTAGTGGCCAAGGATGGGAGCTCCTTGGCCTTGTGATTGCCATTTTGAAGCCCTTCAAAGGGTTCAAAGCCTAGTGGCCGAGGACATTTCTTGCTCCCAGTATCCCACACTCTCTCTGGTTCTGCCTTTTTGAGCCAGATCTTGCACAAACTTCACCAGTGGCGAGTGAAGGCAGCAGGAGCAGAGAAGAAGCAGGCTGCAAAGAGGCAGCCACTGGATGCCACTGAGAAGCTGTTGTTGGTGCTGCAACCCGGGTTCAACGCCGCTGTGGATAAGGTATGTGCCTGATTTTGCAGCAGCATCGCTCGGTTAGCTTCCGTACAGTTTTCTTACAAACTAACCTACTTCTTTCTTGTATCGTACAAGTTGAGAAGTATGTGAAGAAGTGTACGATTCGGCATGTGGTGGCAACGGCAGTGGACCCCCGATTCAGGTAAATAACATACTGCTTCACTCGACCTGTTGCTTCTGTTTGAGTTGGTTTTTTCACCCTGGATTGTGCACTTTTTTGAGCAGGTTCCGTTTCTGGCCGGTGCACAAGTCGCTCGGTATCAAGACCTTTGGTCGAACTGGAGATCAAGGTGGTCAAACACCTTTGACCATACTTTGCCAAGGTGCAGGCCATGCGCCAGGCAGAGGAGGCGGCTGCAGCAGCAGCCGCGGCTGAAGCAGCAGCAGTAGCAGCAGCATCTGCTACTGCCGGAGTGGACGAGGATGAGATGGTTGACTCCAGTGGGGCTCCAGCTATAACCCCAATCCAGTCACAGCCACAGTAGAAAGAAAAGGAACAGCAGCTGTCGGGGCCAGCAGCAGTAGCAAAGCGCGGCCGTCCCAGTGCCAAGAAAAAGGCCTCCATGGTGGAGGCGGCCTTGGCCGACCCCATGGATGACCTATTCGAGGATGAGGAGCCCGAGGAGGTGCATGTGCCACCGGACTCACTGGAGGAGGAGGTCGACAAGTACAAGAAAAACGCATGGGGTGGCAGGCGCTGCAACGTCCTTCACTTCTATACGGACAACGCCACGAAGTATCCTACGTTTGCCCTATTGGCTCTTGACGTGCTGGCAGTACCAGCCACCAGCACACCATCAGAGCGCATGTTCAGCCTGGGAGGGCAGGTGGTGACGGACTTCCGGCACTCCCTCTCCCAGCTGACTCTCCAGGACTTACTTTGTTTGAAGACCTGGATAAGTGACCTAGCCCTCCGTGATTTCCCAGTCCACCCATCCGGCAGAATTGCCGAAGAGCTGGAGGAGGTGGAGAACCGTGAGAGGGCACTCAGGAGAGCAGCTAGAAAGGCTGCAAAAGGGGATGGTGGTCTGGTGCTCTCAGATGATGAGGCAGAGGTAGTAGGGAGGGGGGACAGGAGGATGGAGAGGAGAGCTCAGAGGATGATGGCTCTGAGGCTGCTGAAGAGGCTGATGAGGCTGAGGCAGAGGAAGCGTATGGTGGGGCGGAGGATGATGAAGATATTGTTGAGGTAACTTAGGTTTGCTCAATGTGATTGTCTTCCCTCAATTCAATAAACTTGCAATTTCCATTCCCATCCACTTTCAATCCATTCACTACATCCATAGGTTGTGATAACATAGTTTAAGAGTGTGAATTGAAGAGTTTGAGTTGATAAATGCTCAAAACTATTTGCAGTCAAAAGTAAGTAAATTGTGTAATGTGGACTTGTGTAACTTTAGGGCTGCAGTGTACAATATGGAACAGTGTGTCGTGTGAAAAGTGCAGTGGTGAAGTGTACAGTAGTGAAGTGTACAGTGGTGAAGTGTGCAGTAGTGAAGTGTGCAGTGGTGAAGTGTGTAGTAGTGAAGTGTGCAGTAGTGAAGTGTGTAGTAGTGAAGTGTGCAGTGGTGAAGTGTGCAGTGGTGAAATGTGCAGTGGTGAAGTGTGCAATAGACAAATGTGCAATGGTAAAGTGAGCGGTGGGGAAGTGTGCACTGGTGAAGTGTGCAGCAATGAAGTGTCTTACGGTGAAGTGCGTAATGGTAAAGCGTGCAGTGGTGCAATGGTGTAGAATATGTGAAACTCTGTTCATGCAAAAGTATACTAGGACTCGCGATCATTGTGACACAAACTCGTCGAGACACTGACACTAACTCGCAATCCACAAGATGTGAACTCGTGATCTCTCGTGACAGTGACTCGCGAGTCCAAAGACTCGCGAGTTTATGTTTTGGCTCGCGAGCCCGAGCCTGTCCATTGGCTCGACTTGGAAGCCAAGCCTTCCTGTCAAACTCGCGAGTAACAGCTCGCAAACAGGCTTAGTGCAAAATGATGTCCATTCCGCCCCTCCACCATGAGGATCAATTGTGGCTCTCTCCACCTGCCCAAAGAACACTCCTCACTCACCTCAACTCCATCACGGATGTCCATGACTTGGTCTTCCTTGCGGAAGATCTGCGTGCACGGCAGATTTTAGGTAAACAGCCAGTCCATGAATAGTATATTTCAAACCAATGTTTCCCCCTTGAACCATCTGTGAGTTTTATAATGAGCTGTCAATGTTGACCACACAAAGTGAAATTCTGTGGTCATGGTCGGTGACATTTGCATACTTTGGTTGGTCATTGAACACGGTAGGCACACCGGTCCACTCCTTATAAACTATTTTTTTACTTGCTAGTCAATAACATCAACTCCCAAAACAATGTTCTCCCCTCTGACCATTTGTGACTCGTATTATGAATTGTGAATTTTGACCACACATAGTTAAGTTATTTGGTCATGGCCAATGACACATGCCGACATTGATCGGTCATTGTGCATGGTAGCAACACCGTGCCACTACTTCTCAAAAGTCGTTGTACTTGCTAGTCAATTCGAAAATTTCCCAAACCACTGTTTTCCCCTTTGACCATTTGTGACTCATATTACGAATTCTCAGCGTCAACCACACATAGTGAAATCCTTTGGTCGTGGTCAGTGACATGTGTCTACTTTTCTTGGTCATTTTCCACGGTAGCCACGCCATGCCCCTGCTTATGGAAGGTCTTTGTACTTGCTAGTTAATGTTTTCCCCTCTAATCATTTGCAACGTGTATTGTGATTTGTCGGTGTTGAACACACATAGTGATATTTTCTGGTCATGGTCAATGACATATGCTTACTTTGGTTGGTTACTGTGCATGGTAGCCACACCGTGTCAATACTTATTGAACTTCTTTGTATTTGCTAGTTGATAACTGGCATTATGAAACCATTATTTCCCCTCTGACCATTTGTGACTTATGTTATGAATTGTCAACGTTGACCACACATAGTGATATTCTTTGCTCATGGCCAGTGACATATGCCTGCTTTGGTTGGTCAGTGTGCATTGTAGATACCATCGTGCCACTCCTGATTAAAGTTCTTTGAACTTGCCAGTCGATAACTAGTATTCTCAAACTATTGTTTCCCCCTTTGCCCATTTGTGATTCGTATTATGGGTTGGCATCCTGGACCACCAATAGTGAAATTCTTTGGTCATGGTCAGTGACATATGCGTTCTTTGACTGGTCATTGTGCATGGTAGCCACACTGCGCCACTCCGTAATGAAGGTCTTTGTACTTGATAGTCCATAACTAGCTTTCCCAGACCATTGTTTCCCCATGTGACCATTTGTGACTTGTATTATGAGCTATCAACGTTGACCACCCATGGTGAAATGCCGTGGTCATGGTCAGTGACATATGCCTACTTTGGTTTGTCATTGTGCATGGTAGCCACGCCATGCCACTACGTATTGAAGGTCTTCGTACTTGATACATAATAACTAGTATTCCCCAACCATTGTTCCCCCCTCTGACCATTAGTGACTTGTATTATGAGCTGTTAACGTTGACCGCACATAGTGCAATTCTTTGATCATGGTCAGTGACATATGCCTGCTTTGGTTGGTCATTGTGCACGGTAGCCACACGGTGTCACTACTTATTGAAGGTCTTTGCACTCGCAATTTGATAACTAGTGTTCCCAAACCATTGTTTCCCCCTCTGACAATCTGAGACTCATATCATGAGTTGTCAGCGCTGACCACATGTATTGAAATTCCTTGGTCATAGTCAGTGACATATGCCTACTTTGGTTGGTCGTTGTGCATGGTAGCCACACCGTGTCACTACTCATTGAAGGTATTTGTCCTTTGTATTCAGTAACAGGTATTCCCAAACCAGTATTCCTTCTCCTGACCATTTGGGACTTGTATTATGATTTAGTAATGGTCAGTAACAAGTATTCCCCAACAAGGCTTTACCTAGGGCACAACTAGGGCACAACTAGGGCGTAGCTAGTATCTAACTGAGGTGCAACTAGTGCGCAACGGGGGCGCAACTAGAACACAACAAGGGTGCAAGTACGGCGCAGCTAGGGGGCAAGCAGGGTGCAATTAGGACGCAAGTAGGATGCGAGTATGACGCAACTAGCGCGTAACTAGGGCGCAAGTATGGCGCAGATAGGGGACATGTAGGGTGCAAGTAGGATGCAACCAGGGCGCAACTAGGGTACAACTAGGATGTAAGAAGGGTGCAAGTAGGGTGCAACTAGGGCACAAATAGGGTGCAAGCAGGGCGCAACTAGGGCGTATATATGGCGCAACTAGGGTGTAAATAGGGTGTAACTAGGGTGCAAGTAGGGTGTAAGTAGAGTAAAACTAGGGCACAACTAGAGCAAAACTAGGACGTAACTAGGACGCAACCAGGGTGCAACTAGGATAAGGCTGGTGCAACTAGGATGCAAGTATGGTGCAACTAGGGCACAACTAGGCGCAAGTAGGGCGCAAGAAGGATGTAAGTAGGGTGTAACTAGTGCGCAACTAAGGAACAAGTAGGGCGTAGCTAGTACCCAACTGAGGTACAACTAGGGCGCAACTAGGGCACAACTAGGGTGCAACTATGGGACAACTAGGGCACAACTAGGACGCAAGTAGGGCGCACGTAGGACACAAGTATGGTACAACTATGACGCAAATAGGACGTAACTAGGGTGCAACTAGGGCGTAGCTAGTGTCCAATGGAAGCGCAACTAGGGTGCAACTAGGGTGCAACAAGGGTGTAACTAGGGCACAAGTACGGCACAACTAGGGAGCAAGTAGGATGCAAGCAGGGCGCAAGTAGGGCGGAAGTAGGGCATAAATAGGGTGAAAATAGAGCGTAACTAGGGTACAAGTAGGGCGCAAGTAAGGCACAAGTAGGACACAACCAGAATGTAACTATGGCACAACTAGGGCGTAAGTATGACGCAAGTAGGACGCAACTATGACACAACTAGGACGTAACTAGGGCGCAAGTATGGCACAAGTAAGGCACAATTAGGGCATAACTATGGGGTAACTAGGACGTAACTAGGGTGCAAGTAGGGTGCAAGTAGGATGCAAGTAGGACGCACGTAGGGTGCAAATAGGACGCAAAAATGGCAAAAGTAGGATGCAAGTAGGGTGCAAATATGGTACAACTAGGGCGCAAGTAGGGTGAAAGTAGGAAGCAACTCTTGCAAAACTAGAACGTAGCTAGTGCCCAACTGAAGCACAACTTGGGTGCAACTAGGGCATAACTAGGGCGCAACTAGGGTGTAAGTAGGACGCAACTAGGGCACACATAGGGCATAACCAGGGCATAACTAGGGCGCAAGTAGGAGGCAAGTAGGGCGCAACTAGTGTGCAACTAGGACGCACCTAGGGCGCAAGTAGGGGACAAGTAGGGTGCTACTGGGACGCAACTAGGGGGTAACTAGGGTGCAAGTAGGGTACAAGTAGGACACAAATAGGGCGCACCTATGGCGCAAATATGGTACAACCATGGCGCAAGTTGGACGCAAGTAGGACGCAGCTAGGACGCAAGTATGACGCAAATATGACGCAAGTAGGGCGCAAGTAGTGTGCAACAAGGACGCAACTAGGATGCAACTAGGGCGCAACTAGGGCGTAGATAGTGTCCAACTGAGGTGCAACTAGGGCACAACTAGGGCACAAGTCGGGCGCAACTAGGGTGCAAGTAGGACGCTAATAGGGTATAAGTAGGGCTCAGATAGGGTACAACTAGTGCAAAACTAGGGTGCAACTAGGCGCAACTAGGACGCAAACATGGCGTAACTAGGACGCAAGTAGGACACAAGTAGGACGCAAGTAGGGCATAAGTAGGGCGCAACTAGCGCGCAACTAGGGCACAACTAGGACGCAACTAGGGAAGAAGAAGGACGCAAGTAGGACGGAAGTATGTCCCAACTAGGGCTCAACTAGGGCGCAACTAGGATACAAGTAGGGCGTAAGTTGGGCACAAGTAGGGCGCAAGTAGGGCACAGCCAGGGTGCAACTAAGGCGCAGCTAGTGCTCCATTGAGGCGTAACTAGGGCAAAACTAGGACGCAAGCCGGGCGCAACTAGGGTGCAAGTTGGACGCAACTAGGACATAAGTAGGGCACAAGTGTGAAGCAAATAGGGCACAACTAGGGTACAACTAGGGCGCAACTAGGACGTAGCTAGTGCCCAACTCAGGCGCAACCAGGGCACAATTAGGGCATAGCTAGGATGCAACTAGGGCGCAAGTAGCACGCAAGTAGAGTGGGAGCAGGGTATATTGGGTGCAAGTAGGGGCAAGTGGAAAGACCTTCCATAAAGAGTGGGACGGTGTGGCTACCATGCACAATAACCAGCCAAAGTGGTCATATGCCAGTGATATGACAAAAGAGTTTCACTATGTGTGGTCAATGAGCTTCTTGCTTTGCCATTATCTGTCACTCTGTCCAGTTTACATATATATTTCATCTCCAGTAAAGTATTCTTTGGCCTCTTCATCAGCGGCTTCTCCTTCTCCGCATCTGGACTCAGCTACATTCATCAGCCTCATCCGCATCAGCGTCTTCGTCTTTAGCTCCCTCATGGCCATTATCTCCATCTCCTTCATCATCAATCATCATCGGCAGTGCACGTGGTCCCGCCCGTACGCTAAATCTATAAATCCTCCGCAAAATCATCAGCTCCCATCACCCTTTTCTGCTCGGCACAAGGATGCGCCCGGTCCAACTGCCATCTCGCGGTGACATGCGCCCAAGCCAAAATCCCTCGTCAGCACATATGGCTTGCACTTGTTCTTAGCATTAGCATCATCAACATCATATAGACTACACTCATTATTTACGGTCTGCTTCTGCCACGTTCATTACCGCAACTACCTAGGATTGGAGCATCGGCACCACCCGTCTTCCTGCTCGTCACCGTCGAGCCAATGGGGTGAAGGCCGTCACTCCTTGAGTACATATCTATACACAACATTCCATGTGCCAGAGCTGCCTTTGTGAGTGTCATTGTGAGTACGCCCTCCTTCCTCACTTTTATTCAGTACTGCACTACACTAGAGCACAAAAGACATCCCCTCTCATGACGAAACGGAGACAACCCATCGTCCTCTATCTCGAAGCTGCTGAACTCCATCATCTGATTGACCTTTTGGTCAGTCGTGATAATGGGAACCAAAACTTTTGATATGGCGGAGGCAAGTACAACAAAAAGTGGCTCTTGTTGACATGGACAACTTCAATCTCTACGATATCCCCATCAACAGAGGAAATAGAGAAGCTCGCAGTTCACCACTGACTTGGCACCAGTATTTGGACGCTCAGGCACAAGTGCAATGTCTTCTCTATTTTACCACCAGTGTGGAATTACTCCACATGTCGTTGGGTTGCTCAAGTTGT
The DNA here is from genome assembly GCA_023375785.1 of Penium margaritaceum. NCBI lineage: Eukaryota > Viridiplantae > Streptophyta > Zygnematophyceae > Desmidiales > Peniaceae > Penium > Penium margaritaceum. The sequence goes on from SZWC01001124.1 coordinate 93,317, forward strand.
CTTGACTTTTCTCTAGTTGTCTTACGCTTGCTCCAGTTGTCTTGGGCTTGTTCTAGTTGTCTTGGCCTTGCTCCTGTTGTCCCGGGCTTGCTCCAGTTGTTTTGGGCTTGCTCTAGTTGTCTTAGCCTTGCTCTAGTCATCTTCGACTTGCTCTGGTTATCGTGGTCTTGATCCAGTTGTCTTGGGTTGCTCAAGTTGTCTTCGCCTTGCTCCAGTTGTCTTGGCCTTGCTCTAGTTGTCTTGGGCTTGTTCCGGCTGTCTTGGGCTTGGCACAGGTGTCTTGGTATTGGTGCAATTGTCTTGGGCTTGCACCAGGTGTCTTGGCATTGCTCGAGTTGTTTAAGGCTGGCTCCAGCTATCTTTGGCAGGATATAGCTGTCTTGGCTTAACCCCAGTTGTCTTTGGATCTCTCCAGCTGTCTTGGCATTGCTCCAGTTGTCTTTGACTTGCTCTAATTGTCCTGGGATTGCTCTTGTTGTCTCTGGCTTACTCAACTTGTCTTGGCCTTGCTCAAATTGTCTCGGCCTCGCTCCAATGTTTTGCGGTTGCTTCACTTGTCTTGGGCTTGCTATAGTTGTCTTGGCATTGCTCCAGTTTTATTGGGCTTGCTCTAGTTGTATTGGGCTTGCTCCAGTTGTCTTGGCCTTGCTCCAGTCGTCTCGGGCTTGCTTTAATTGTGTTGGGCTTGCTCCGGTAGTCTTGGGCTTGCTCCGGTTGTTTTGGCCTTGCCCCAGTTGTCTTGGCCTTGCTCTAGTTGTCCTGGCCTTGCTCCAATTGTCTTGGACTTGCTCCAGTTGACACGGGCTTGATCCAATTGTACAACGCTTGCTCCGGTTGTCTTGGGCTTGCTCTAGTGGTCTTGAAATTCCTCCAGTTGTTTTGGCCTTCCACCGGTTTTTTTGGGCTTTGTCAGTTGTCTTGGGCTTTGTCTGATTGTCTTGGGCTTGCTCTAGCTGTCTTGAGCTTGCTCAAGCTGTCTTGGGATTTCTCCTGTTGTCTTTGCTTTTCTCCACTTCTCTTAGGCTTGCTCCAGTTGTTGTGGCCTTGCTCCAGTTGTCTAACGCTTGCTTCGGTTGTGTTGGGCTTGCTCCAGTTGTCTTGGGCTTGCTTCAGTCGTCTTGGGCTTTATCAAGTTGTCCTTTCCTTGCTCTAATTGCTTTGGGCTTGCTGCAGGTGTCTAGGGCTTGCTCTATTTCTCTTGGCATTGATCCAGTTTTCGTGGGTTTGCTCCACTTATCTTGGGCTTGTTCCAGTTGTCTTGGGCTTGCTCAAGTTGTCTTGCCCTTGCTCCAGATGTCTTGGGCCTACTCCAGTTGTCTTGGGCTTGCCCCAGTTGTCTTGGGCTTACTCCAGTTGTCTTGGGCTTGCTGCAGTTGTCTTAGACTTGCTCCCGTTGTCTTGGCCTTGCTCCAGTGTTCTTGGCATTGCTTCAGTTGTCTTGGGCTTGGTCCACTTGTCCTTGGCTTGCTCCAGTTGTCCTGGGCTTGCTCCATTTGTCTTCGGCTTGCTCCAGCTGGAGGCTGCCGTGTCGTTCAATGCGACATTGGCTGGCATTGCAGCGGGGCGTTCGCCAAGGTTGCGGCCTTCTTCGGAATTTGGGCTCCAACCCAACTTCCAACCTGGGTTGGAAGTTGGACTGGATTTTGGGTTGGAATTTGGGCTCCAACCCAACTTCTGGCCCACAACTGGAGCAAGCTCCAGTTGTGGGTTGTCTTGGCCTTGCTCCAGTTTTCTTGGCATTGCTTCAGTTGTCTTGGGCTTGGTCCACTTGTCCTTGGCTTACTCCAGTTGCTCAAGTGGGGCGCAAGTGGGGCGCACGCACGGTGCAAGTGGTCGCAAATAGGGTGCAAGTGGGGCACAAGTGGGTCGGAAGTGGGACGCAAGTGGGCGCAAGTAGGGCGCAAGTACGGCGCAAGTGGGACGCACGTGCGGCACAAGCATGGTGCAAGTGGGGCTAAGTAGGGCGCAAGTGGGGTGCAAGTGGGGCGCACATAGGACGCAAGTGGGTCGCAAGTAGAACGCAATTGGGACGCAAGTGGGGCGCACGTGGGGCGCAAGTGGGGCACAAGTAGGACGCTAGTGGGGTGCAAGTGGGGTGCAAGTGAGGCGCAAGTAGGGCGGAAGTGGGGCGCAAGTAGAGTGCAAGTGGGGGGCAAGTAGGAAGTAAGGAAGGCACAAGTGGGGCGCAAGTGGGGCGCAAGTGGGGCGCAAGTAGGGAGCAAGTGGGGTGCAAGTGGGGCGCAACTAGGACGCAAGTGGGACGCAAGTGGGGCGCAAGTGGGGCGCAAGTAGGGCGCAAGTGGGATGCAAGTACGGCAGAACTGGGATGCAAGTGGGTCCCACATACGGTGCAAGTGGGGCGCAAGTAGGGTGGAAGTGGGGCGTAAGTGGGGGACAAGTAGGGCACGAGTGGGGCACAAGTGGGGCGCAAGCAGTGTGCATGTGGGACGGAAGTAGGGTGCAAGTGGTGCGCAAGTGGGGCGCACGTAGGGCGCAAGTGGGGCGCAAGCACGGCATGTCTTGGGTGCAAGTGGGGCGAAAGTGGGATGGAAGTGGGGCACAAGCGGGACGCAAGTAAGGCGTAAGTGGCGCACAAGTGGGGCGTAAGTAGGGTAGAAGTCGGGCTCAGTAGGGCGGAAGTTGGACGCAAGTGGGGCGCACGTAGGCCGCAAGTGGGTCTCAAATGGGACGCAAGTGGGGTGCAAGTTGGGCGCAAGAAGGGCGCAAGTGGGGCGCAAGTGGGGCGCAAGT
>SZWC01001124.1:117256-196538 GCA_023375785.1 Penium margaritaceum
CACAGGGGAAGTTTCTTAGACATTTCTCCATGCATGAGGAGAGTGCGCCACTTGGCGGTCAGTGGATGCGCCAATTGGCGGACTGGTGAGGTGGTGTGGAGTGACCACCCCAAAAGTGTCACTACCCACACACCTTAGAAGCCAGGCCTAGGACTTTATGTACCAGGCTCATTCCTCATTCTAATTACACAATCTGGCCTTAGATGCTCCTCACAGAGTTGTCCAACTAAGGAACAGTATAAAGAAGACACTGGTTGGTCTAAGCCCCAGGAGTTAGTCTTTGACTAGCACCTCGCGCGAAAGTGACCAAGTGTTAAGTGGACACAGTTGCTAGCAAGTGATTGCCTAGGAACTGCTCAGTGTGGAACCGTGATCCTGAGGGTGATATCTTCTCCTAGCTGAAATGCTAGGAGCGGATGGCAGGTGCTATTGTGTCGGCCCTGTTTTCTAGTCCGTTCGCCTCAGGCCGGTTGACAACTTCCCCCAAGCGAGAACATCCTATCGCTTGGTGTGCTTGTGGCAGGCACAGCTAGCAGGTCCAGCACACACTGCGCAAAAGTAGGAGACTGCCGCTCATTCTCTTTGTAGAACTTCAAAACGTTGCACTTCCGTCATGCCTTCACGTTCTTCTTGTACACATCCACCTCCTCCTCTAGAGTGTCCGGCACCACGACTGTTTCCTCTGCTTCCGGCTTGTCGTACATGTCGTCCATGGGGTCCTACAGCGCTGCCTCCAGCATACTCTCCCTCTTTCGCTTGTGTCCCCGCTTTGCTGCAGTAGCAGGACCACTGAGCTGCTACTGGCTTGATGCTGCTCCTGCTGCTACCTGTGTACCACTCTCATCTCCTACTTCATCCTCAGCTGTTGCATCTGCTGCCGCCTCTGCTGCAGCCTTTGCTGCTCTCTCTGCCTCTGCTGCCGCTTCTGCCTGCCGCCGGGCTTGCACCTTAGTGAAGTACGGCTTCATGAACACCAGAACCTTGACTTTCAGCTCCACCACTGACTTGATGTTGAGGAGCTGCAACCACAAAGGCAGGACCACACGCAGTGTCGGCATGTGTGGAAGTTGAAGTACAAGGGGGGAGGGGGAAGGGAGTAAAAGACACATACATACCTTGTGAACACGCTAAAAAAGATCAGAAGCACAAACGCGGGTCCACAGCACTGGCGACTGCATGCTGCACAGTACACTTCTTAACGTATTTCTCCAGATGCATGTAAACAGATAACCAAAAACCATAACAGGAGTGAGTGATAAGCAGAATAAAATGATAACCATCAACACTACCTCCACCACCACCACCACCACCACCACCACCACCACCACAACCACCACCAACACCACTAAGACCACCAACAACAGCAGCAGAAACACACATTCTCCATGCTGCTCTTGAGGCCCGGTTCCAGAACGAGCAAGAGTTTCTCAGTTTAGTCCAGCACGGCCCTCCTCTCCCGCTTCTTCTCAGCGGCAGAAGCCTTGACTCTCCATCCGTGCAGCCTCTGCATGATGTTGCTGAAAAAGGGGAGCAAGAGAGAGAGGGTGGAGTAATCCTGCCCTGAGATGTCCTCGGTAAAGCCCTTAAAGGGCTTGAGGTTCGCAATGACCAGACCCAGCATCTCCCAACCCTGACCAGAGGGGATGAGGGCTGGTTCCCGACTTTGAAGCCACTCATCAAGCATGTTCTTCAATCCCACCACATGTTCACACATATCCAACGTCGAGTTTCACCGTGTGGGTTTGTCCTGATGCAAAGAAAGGTAGTTCATCCCGTGAGCATGGCAAGCGTTGATGATACTCCTCTCTCTCTTTGCCGAGCGTGATACATGGCTGACAATGTCTCGCGCGGTTTTCAAGTGCTCATCCACCCGTTCAATGGCCATTAGGTCCTTCACTGCCAGGTTGAGTACACGCCCCATGCACCTTATGTGACCATCCTTGGTGAAAGCGTCATTCTGCAGTGTCAAAAATTTGTCCACAACACTGTTGTTCACGGCGTTGTTGTCGACTCTGAGGTAGTAGATCTTGCCCCACAACCCCCACTCCTTCAAAGCTGCTGCAAAGAGGTCAAACACGATGGCAGTCGTGGCATCATCTGATCAATCTGGAAAAGCCAGAGCCACTCTTTGCATCTGCCCGTCTGCAATCCAGTGAGCGGTTATGCCGAGGTACTTGTGGTTGGCATCTGACTGCCACCCATCTGTTGTGAAAGACGCACTAGTACACACAATGGCAAACATCTTGAACAGTTTCTTACGAAAAGCCGTCGTCCCGTTCTTGATGAGGCAGGTGAGAGTGATGCGTCCGGGCACGATGGCAAACGGGTTGCAGTGAAGAAACGCCACCCGGAGCTAGTGTGACTCGATGGACAAGAACGATTGGTTCTTGTCCATGACGTGCTTCCACAGGCACATTGAAAAGTATCTCTTGTTGAAGCAGACACCAACACCTGCCACTCCCTGTGCCACTGCTACGTTGGTGTTGTCAACCTCAACCGCAAATGATGCACCATGTCCTGTTACCTTCTCCGAGGCCTGCTGCGCCTCTGTTGCTTTCAGCTCCTTCCAGGGCTCATTGTGATCCACCCTCAAGTGCTTCCACATAGAACTAGTCTGGCTGTCTGTCATGGCAAAGGATCCTTTCAGTCCAGTTCGGTTGGCTCGGAAAAGGGTGCACCATGCTCGCGGCTCACCCAAGATGACGACGACCTTGAAGACGGTCTAGATAACTGACGACTTCTTAGTGCGCTTGTCGAACTGCTTCTTTGGGGTGATTGTGGCCTAGACAAGCCTCTTGGGCCCTCTGACAGTAGAGGCAGCAGGAGTCACCTCATGTATTGCCATGGAGACGAAGCTGTTGGTGAGGTTGTGAGTGAGGCTGAGGCTGACACTTAGCATGGACTGCAGGCGCGGGTGTCTCGGTACCCTGCAAGTAAGCGGGGGGCTGTGAAGCGAGGTAACAATGCCTTAAAGCAGGTTGAGACCCTAGGCGGGTTCCCTCACAGCATCAGCGGGCATCCCGGAACTTCAGGCAGCCGGCAGACTGGACCACTTGGTATACCGAGCAATGGGTGTCAGGGGGTAAGGGGGTAAGGGTGTCAGGGGGTAAGGGGACCTCGGAAATTCGAACTGTGGAGTTGGCGACGTGCAGAGTCGATCTGGAGCTCTCGACACTTTTCCCTCCCCCCCCATCCCCCCCCGGACGAGGGACTCACGATTCCCGAGTCGAGTCGTCCCCTGGAATCTCGACTCGCAAGTCAAAGACGATACTCGGACTCGCGAGTCTCGTACTCGAGTCTCGTCTTTTGGATTACAGGCTAACTTGCACCTTTGTTGCGTATCACTTGCGCCCTACGTGTGTCCCAATTGCACCTCACTTGTGCCGTATTTGTGCCCCACTTGCCCCCCACTTGCACCCCATTTGCGCCTCACTTGCGTCCCTCTTGCACCCCACGTGCACCCCACTTGCGCCCCACTTGCGCCCAACTTACGCCCCACTTGCACCCTACATGGGTCTCACTTGCGCCCCCCTTGCGCCCCACTTGCGCCCTACATGCATCCCACTTGTGCCATACGTGCACACCACTTGCGCCTGAATTGCGCCCTACGGAGCCCTACTTGCGCCCTACTTGTGCCCTACTTACGTCCCATTTACGCCCTACTTGCGCCTCACTTGCGCCCCACTTGCGCCCTTCTTGCGCCCCACTTGCACCCCACTTGCGCCCCACTTACGCCCCACTTGCACCCTACATGGGTCTCACTTGCGCCCCCCTTGCGCCCCACTTGCGCCCTACATGCATCCCACTTGTGCCATACGTGCACACCACTTGCGCCTGAATTGCGCCCTACGGAGCCCTACTTGCGCCCTACTTGTGCCCTACTTACGTCCCATTTACGCCCTACTTGCGCCTCACTTGCGCCCCACTTGCGCCCTTCTTGCGCCCCACTTGCACCCCACTTGCACCTTGCTTGGGTCCTACTTGCGCCCCACTTCCGCCCCACTTGCGCCCCACTTGCGTCCCACATGCACCCCACTTGTGCCCTACTAACGCCCCAATTGCATCCTACGTGTGTCCCACTTGCACCCCACAGCCGCCCTACTTGCGCCCACTTGCACCCCACTTGCACCCCATTTGCGCCCTAGTTGTACCCCACTTTCGGCCCACCTATGTCCCCCTTGCGTCCCACATGCGTCCTACTTGTGTCCCACCTACGCCCCACTTGCGCCCTTCTTGTACCCCACATGTGCCCTACTTGCGCCCTACTTGCACTCAACTTGAGCCCCACTTTCGCTCCACCTGTGCACCACTTGCGTCCCACTTGTGCCCCACTTGTGCCCCACTCTCCAATTTTGCCCCACTTGCACCCTACCTACACCCCATTTGCGCCTTATACGGCCTCACTTGCACCTTACTTGCGTCCTACTTGCATCCCAGTTGCGCCCTACTTGCGCCCCACTAGCGCCTTACTTACGCCCTACTTGTGCCCCATTTGTGGCCCACTTGCGCCCTACTTGCGCCCCACTTGCACCTCACTTACGTCCCACTTGTCTCCACTTGCGCCCCATTTGCGCCCAACTTACGCCCCACGTGCACCCCACCTACGCCCCACTTATGCCCAACTTGCACCCCACTTACATCCCACCTGTGCCCTACTTGTACCCCACTTGCGCCCCAGTTTTGCCCTACTTGCGCCCCACTTGCGCCCCATTTCCGCCCCACTTGCGTCCCACCTGAGCCCCACTTGTGCCCCACTTGCGACCTACTTGCGCCCTACTTGCGCCCCACTTGCGCCCCACCTGCGCCCCACTTGTGCCCCACTTGCGACCTACTTGCGCCCTACTTGCGCCCCACTTGCGCCCCACCTGCGCCCCACTTGTGCCCCACTTGCGACCTACTTGCGCCCTACTTGCGCCCCACTTGCGCCCCACCTGCGCCCCACTTGTGCCCCACTTGCGACCTACTTGCGCCCTACTTGCGCCCCACTTGCGTTCTACTGGCATCCTAGTTGCGCCCCATTTTCGCCCCACATACACCCCACTTGCGCCCAATCGGGCACCACTTGCACCCCACTTGCGCCCCACCTGCACCCCACATGCGCCCAACTTGCACCCCACTTCCCCCTCACTTGCGCCCCACTTGCGCCCAACATGCGCCCCACTTGCGCCCTACGAGCGCCCCACTTACGTCCCACTTGTGCCATACTTGCACCCCACTTGTGCCCCACTTGTGCCCCATTTGTGACCTAGTTGCGTCCCACTTGCACCCGACTTGCACCCCACATGCACCCCACTTACACCCCACCTGTGCCCCACTTGCGTCTCACTTGCGCCCCATTTCCACCCTACTTCCATCCCTGTTGTGCCCTACGTGCGCCCTAACCGCGTCCCAGTTACGCTGTACTGAGTCCCACTTACACCCTACTTGTGCCCCACTTGCATCCCACTTGAACCCTACTTGCGCCCCACTTGCGCCCCAATTACGCCCTTCTTGCGCATGATCTGTGCCTCAATTGCGCCCTATTTGCACCCTACTTACGTCCTACTTGCCCCCCACTTGCGCGCCACTTGGGTCCCACTTGCGCCCCACTTGCGCCCCACTTATACCCCACTTGCGTCCAACTTGTGCCCCACTTGACCCCCACTTGCACCCCACTTGCATCCCACTTGCGCCCTACTTGTGCCCCACTGGCGCCCTACGTGCGCCCCACTTGCACCCCATTTGCGCCATACTTCCGCACCACTTGCGCCCCACTTGCACCCCATTTGCGTCCCACTTGTATCCAATTGCGGCCCACCTGTGCCCCACATACGCCCCACTTGCGCACCACTTGCGCCATACTCGCATCCTACTTGTGCCATATGTGCGCCCCACCTGTAACACACTTGCGCCCTACTGAGCCGCACTTGCGTCCCACTTGCATCCCGCTTACACCCTACATGCCATCGACTTGCGCCGCACTCATGCCCCACTTACACCCCACCTGTGCCCCACTTGTGCCCCACTTACGTCCTACTTACGCCCCAGTTGCGTCCCACTTTCGTCCTACTTGCACCCCACTTGCGACCTACTTGTGCTCTGCTTGCGCCCCACTTGCGTCCCACTTGTGCCCTACTTGCGCCTCACTTGCGCCCCACTTGCACTCCACTTGCACCCCACGTGCGCCCTACTTGCGTCCCACGTGCGCCTTACGTGCGCCCCATTTGTGCACCACTTGCGCCCTACTTATATCCCACTTGCGCCGTGCTTGCACCCCACTTGCGACCCACTTATCCCCTACTTGTGCCAAACTAACGGCCCAGTTGCGCCCAACTTGCACCCCACTTGCGCCCTACTTGCCACCACTTGCACCCACTTGCGCCCTAAGTGCACCCTACTTGTGTCCCACTTGCGCTCCACTTGCGTCCCACTTGCGCCTCACTTGCACCCCACTTACGCCCCACTCAAGTCCTGCTTGCGCTCCAAGTGCACCCTACTTGCGCCCCTCTTGCACCCCACTTGCGCCCTATTTGCATCCCAATTGTTCCCTACTTGCGCCCCACATGCGCCCTACTTGCGCCCTACTTGCGCCCTTCTTTCGCCCTACTTGTGCCATACTTAAGCCCTTCTTCTGGCCCAATTGTGCCCCATTTGCGCCCTACTTGCACCCCACATGCGCCCCACCTACGCCCCACTTTCACCCCACTTGCACCCCAATTACGCCCCACCTTTACCCCACTTGCGCACCACTTGCGCACCATTTCCGCCCCACTTGCACCCTAAATGCGCCACACTTGCGCTCTAAGAGGGCCCCACTTGCGCCCGACTTGCGCCCTTCTTCTGTCCCACTTGCGTCCCACTTGGGCCCCACTTGGCTCTACTTGCGCCCCACTTGCGCCCCACTTGCGTCCCACTTGTACCGCACGTACGCCCCACTTGTACTCCACTTGTGCCCTACTTGTGCCATGTTTAAGCCCCACTTCCCACCGACTTGCACCCCATTTGCGTTCCACTTGCGCCCCACTTGTGCCCCATTTGTCCCCTTCTTGCGCCCCACTTGCCCCCCACTTGCGTCCCACTTGCGTGCCACTTGTGCCCTACTTGCATCCCACTTACGCCATACTTCCGCCCTACTATGGCCCACTTGCACCTCACTTGCATCCAGCTTGCATCTTACTTGCGTCCCACTTGCACTGTACTTGCACCCCACTTGCACCCCACTTGCACCCAACTTGTTCCCTACTTGCACCCTACTTCTGCTCCACTTGTGCCCCAGTTGCCCCCCACATGCGCCCAACTTGCGCCCACTTGCACCCCACTTGCGCCCCTCTTGTGCCCCATTTCCAATTGCGGCCCACCTCTGCCTCACCTGCACCCCACTTGCGCCCCACTTGCACCGCACTTGCGCCCCTCTTATGCAGGTCCTTGAGCTGGCTACAGATGCACATGATACGGAGGCGGAAGGTGATGATGACAAAATGGGCGCAGGGGCAAGCCGCGTGCGCTGCAAGAAGTTTCGGCGTGGGTGCAGGTCGTCGCGCAACAGGCGATGCGACCGGGCAGATCCTTGAGCCGAGCAAAGGAATAATGCAATAGAAGAGGAAAGCGGAGGCTGTTGATAATTGAGTGGGTGTAGGGGCAAAATCACATACGCTATGAGGCAATGCAGATGATGAGTGAGGTTGATGACGGAAGGAAGGCTCGGAGGAGACAGATGAAACTGAGATGAGAAGGAAGCTTGAGGACTGTGGAAGATGATAGAAGATGATAGAAGAACAGGAGGATGACGTGGAGCTGATGATGATGCTGATGGTATCGTGCAAGAAGAAGATGGAGCAGGACTGCGAGGCAAGGAATGGAGTAGGAGTGGGCGCGGGCAAGGTAACCGGTAACTTAGTTTTTCATGAGAGTGACGGCGTGTTCCACATTTGGCTCGAAGTGTGAGCAGGAAGACTGGTGGTGTCCGATATCCTGGCAGCGAGAGGAAGTCGGTTGCAATGGAGGAAGTCGTGAGGTGGGCGGTGACGTTGGTCCGCTGATGTCAGGAGAGTGACGGCTTGTTCCCCCGTTGGCTCGCAATGGGAGCAGGAAGATTGGCAATGTCTGATATCCTGACATCGGAAGGCACGTTGCTGTAGCAGACGACACGAGTGGGCGGCGTGAGGAGCGGCTTGAGAAGGTGAGTACAAGGAAGTTGAAGACGGTGAGATAGATGAAGGAGAAGAGGATAATGAGAAAGGCGGAGGTTCTTGAGATGATGAGAGGCAATAGGCGGCAAGCAACAAGAAGCTTCCAAGAAGATGACAGTAGGCGGTGGCTCGAGGCTGCTAGCAGCTGTTGTGGACGAAAAATCACCAATTGTCAGCCACGGGCGCAAAATGGGCGTAGGGCTTCCTCATAGTAAAGATACATTTTCTTTAGCGCGAGGACCACTTCAGGCGGTGCTGCTGCTGTCAACTGCCACTGTGGGATGGCGATGACGGCCGCGGAGGAATGCAGATTCCAGGAGTGAACCAATGGTGGCCGCAGAGCTGTGATTCGATCACGAGGCACCAGGTGATGTTGCCTGATGATCTGCTACCATGTCAAAAGAATGCAAGCATGAGAATGGCAATAGTAGATACAGGCAGAAGCATTGGAACATGCACAACACATCAGCAAAGCAACAGAAGCGAGAGCAGTCCTGAGGAGTTAGTCGCACAGCTTGAGAGGGGTCGAGGTGCCAAAGAGACAAGGTAGACAGAAGCTGTTGAGTGAGAGAGAGCGACGAAGAGGTGAATGATGGCTAGGTGTGAGAGTGCCCAACGAAGAAGCGAGAGTGACGGAGCAAAACAATGCGAGCTGAGTGAGACAGGCAAAAGCAAGGTATACGAGATGCGAACAGAGCAAAGACACGGCGGCGAAGCCACAGAAGCATAGGGGAAGAGGATGCAAAAAACTGTTATGGTTAGGCCTATTAGGAAATGAATATCCTCCTTATGTAAGGAAACGTAACAAGCAACGGGTTATTGTGCACTAGCCGGACGTGCTTACGGCTGGACCGCTTATTGGGGGATACCTAGGTAACGTGCCGTTGGTCTGTTATCACCGTCAACGGTTTGTGTAGGGTGGGACCGATAGAGTTCACGCCGAGAGTGAACGGTTATTAATAGTGCTTGCATTTTCCAAGGAGGAGGAACCCAGGTGTTCCTGGGAGTGATCGTGTTGGTTGCCCTGCCTTGACAAAGGCACAATCATGACACACTTGCACCCCACTTGCACCCCACTTGCCCCCTACTTGCACCCCACTTCCGCCCTACTTGCACCCTACTTGCACCCCACTTGCGCCTTACTTGCTTCTCAATTGTGCCCCACTTACGCCCACGTTGCATCCCCCACTTGCGTCCCATTTGCGCCCTACTTGCGTACCACTTGATCCCTACATGCACCCCACTTGCGGCCCACTTGCGCCCTCCTTGCGTCCTACTTGCCGCCTACTTGCACCATACGTGCGCCCGACTTGCACCCCTCTTGCGCCCTACTTGCGCCCCACTTGCACCCTCCTTGTGTCCCTCTTGTGCCGCACTTGTGCCATACTTGCGCCCCACTTGTGCCCCACTTGCGCCCCACTTGTGCCCCACTTGCGCCCTACTTGCGCCCCACTTGCGCCCCACTTGTGCCATCCGTGCGCACTACTTACGCCCCACTTGCGCCCCACTTGCGCCCTACTTGCACCCTACTTGCGCCCTTCTTGCGCCCTTCTTGCACCCTACTTGCGCCCTTCTTGCGCCCTTCTTGCACCCTACTTGCGCCCTTCTTGCGCCCTTCTTGCACCCTACTTGCGCCCCACTTGTGCCATCCGTGCGCACTACTTACGCCCCACTTGTGTCCCACTTGCGCCCCACTTGTACCCCACTTGCACCGCACTTGCGCCCTACTTGCGCTCCACTTGCGTCCCATTCGCGCCCCACTTGCATCCCACTTGCGCCCCACCTGCACCCCACTTGCGCCCCACTTGTACCCCACTTGCACCCGACTTTAGCCCCACTTGCGCCCCACTTGCACCCCACTTGCGCCCCACTTGCGCCTTATATGCGCACCACTTGCGCCCTGCGTGCGCCTCACTTGCACCTCACTTGCGCCCTACTTGTGCCCTACATGTGCCACAAATGCACAGTGGAGTGCAAGTGGGGCGCAAGTGGGGCGCAAGTGGGGTGCAAGTAGGGCGTAAGTAGGGTGCAAGTGTGGCGCAAGTTGGGCGCAAGTGGGGCGCCATTGGGGCACAATTGGGACGCAAGTAGGGCGCAAGTAGGGCGCAAGTGGGGTGCACGTGGGGCTCAAGTTGGGTGCAAGTGGTGTGCGAGTGGGGTATAAGTAGAGCGTAAGTGGGTTGGAAGTGGGGCTGAAGTAGGGTGCAAGTGGGGCGCAAGCAGGGCACAACAGGGACGTAAGTGGGACGAATAGAGGGCGCAAGTGGGACGCAAGTGGGGTGCGAGTGGGGCGCAAGTTGGGCGCAAGTGGGTCGCAAGTGGGGCGCAAGTGGGGCGCATATAATGTGCAAGTAGGGTGCTAGTGGGGCGCAACTGGGGCGCAAGTAGGGCGCAAGTGGAGTGCACGTGGAACACAAGTGGGGCGCAAGTGGGGCGTAAGTGGGACGCAAGTGGGGCGCAAGTGGGGCACATGTGGGGTGCAAGTGGGGTGCAACTGGAGCGCAAGTAGGACAGAAGTAGGGCGCAATTTGGGGTGCAAGTAGGGCGCAAGTGGGGCGCAAGTAGGACGTAAGTGGGGTGCAAGTGGGGCATATGTAGGGTGCAAGTTGGGTGCAAGTAGGGCGCAAACGGGGCGCAAGTGCGGCGCATGTGGGACGCAAGTAGGGCAAAAGTGGGGCGCAAGTGGGGCACATGTAGAGTGCAAGTGGGGCGCAAGTAGGACACAAGTTGGGTGCAAGTGGGGTACAAGTTGGGCGGAAGTGGGGTGCAGGTGGGGCACACGTGGGACACTAGTAGGGCGCAAGTAGGGCACAAGTGGGGCGCAAGTGGGACGTAAGTTGGGCGCAAGTGAGGCACACGTGGGGTGCAAGTAGGGTGCAAGTGGGACTTAGTAGGACAATTTGGGGCGCAAGTGGGGCGCACGTAGGACGCAAGTGGGTCGCAAGTAGGACGCAAGTGGGGTGCAAGTGGGGCGCAATAAGGGCAAAAGTGGGGTGCAAGTGGGGTGACAGTAGGACGGAAGTGGGGCGCAAATGGGGCGCAAGTGGGACGGAAGTGGGGTGTAAGTGGGATGCAAGTAGGGTGCAAGAAGGGCGCAAATGGGGCACAAGTGGGGTGCAAGTGGGGCGCAAGAAGGGCGCAGGTGGGGCGCAAGTTTGGTGTAGGTTGGGCCGAATAGGGCGCAAGTAGGGCACAAGTGGGCCGCAAGTGGGGCGCAAGTGGGGTGCAAGTTGGGCGCAAGTGGGTCGCAAATGGGGTGCAAGTGGGACGCAAGTCGGACGCAAGTGGGTGCAAGTGGGGCGCAAGTGGGACACAAATAAGGCGCAAGTGTGGTACAAGTGGGGCGCAAGTGGAGTGCAAGTAGGGTGCAAGTAGGGCGCAATTTTAGGTACAAGTAGTGTGCAAGTGGGGCGTAAGTGAGGCACAAGTAGGACCCAAGTGGGGCGCAAGTTGGGCACATGTTGGGCGCAAGTTTGGTACAAGTGGGGCGTAAATGGGGCGCAAGTAGGGCGCATGTGGGGCGCAAGTATGGCGGAAGTGGGGTGCAAGTGGGGCGTACGTAGGGTACAAGTGGGGCGCAAGTAGGACGTAACTGGGGTGCAAGTGGGGCGCAAGTCGGGCGCAAGTAGGGCGCAGGTGGGACGCAAGTGGGGCGCAAGTAGGACGCATGTAGGGGGCAAGTGGGGTGCGAGTGGGACGCAAGTTAGGCGCAAGCGAGGCACAAGTGGGGCGCAAGTAGGGTGCAAGTGGGGGCAAGTCAAGCACAAGTAGGGTGCAAGCGGGGCACGGCAGGACGGAAGTGGGTGCAAGTGGGGCGCACGTAAGGTGCAAGTGGGGCGCAAGTGGGACGCAAGTTGGGCGCAAGTGGGGTGCAAGTGGGGAAAAGGTAAGGTGCAAATGGGACGCAAGTAGAACGTAACTGGGGTGCAAGTGGGGCGCAAGTGGGGCGGAAGGGGGCGCAAGTGGGACGCAAGTGAGAGGCAAGTAGGGTGCATTTAGGGCGCAAGTGGGACGCATGTGAAATGCAAGTTAGGCACAAGTGATGCACAAGTGGGACACAAGTATGGTGCAAGTGGGGCGCAAGTGGGGCACTAATAGGGTGCAAGTGGGGCTCAGAAGGGCGCAAGTGGTGCGCGAGTAGGGCGCACGTAAGGCACAAGTGGGGTGCAAGTGGGGCGCAACTGGGGCTCAAATGGGGCGCAAGTGGGGCACAAGTGGGGCGCAAGTCGAGCGCAAGTGGGTCGCAAGTGGGGCGGAAGTGGGCCGCAACTCGGGCGCAGGTGGGGTGCAAATGAGGAGTAAGTGGGACGCAAATGGGGCGCAAGTAGGGCGCAAGTGGGGTACAAGTAGGACGCAAGTGGGGCGCAGGTAGGGCGCAAGTGCGGCGCAAGAGGGGCGCACGTGGGGCGCAAGTGGGGCGCAAGTGAGGTGCAAGTGGGGTGCAAGTGGGGCGCAAGTGGGGTACAAGTGGGACACAAGTGGGTAGCAAGTGGGGCGCAGGTGTGGCGCATGTGGGGTGCATGTGGGGCGCAAATGGGGTACAAGTGGGGCGCAAGTGGGGCGCAAGTGGGGTGTAAGTGGGGCGCAAGTTGGGCGCAAGTGGGGCGCACGTGGGGCGCAAAAATGGTGCAAGTGGGGTGCAAGTGGGGTGCAAGTCGGGCGCAAATGGGGTGCAAGTGGGGCACAAGTGAGGCGCAAGTAGGGCACATCTAGGGTGCAAGTAGGGCGCAAGTGGTGCGCAAGTGGGGTGCACGTAAGGCGCAAGTGGGGCGGAAGTGGAATGCAAGTGGGGCGCAAGTGGGGTACAGGTGAGGCGCAAGTGGGGCGCAAGTGGGGTTCAAGTGGGACGCCACTGGAGCATAAATAGGGTGCAAGTATGGCATAATCCAGGGTGCAAGTAGGGCGCAAGTGGGACGTACATGGGGTGCAAGTAGGACGTAAGTGGGGCACAAGTGGTGCACATGTAGAGCGCAAGTTGGGTGCAAGTGGGGCGCAAATTGGACGCAAGTGGGGCGCATGTGGGGCGCAAGTAGGATGGAGGTTGGGCGCAAGTGGGGCGTACGTACGGTGCAAATGGAGCGCAAGTAGGACGCAAGTGGGGCGCAAGTGAAGCACAAGTGGGGCGCAAGTGGGGCGCAGGTGGGGCGCAAGTGGGGTGCAAGTAGGGCGCATGCAGGACGCAAGTGGGACGCAAGTGGCACGCAAGTTGGACGCAAGTGAGGCATAAATGGGGCGTAAGTGGGGCGCAAGTGGGGCGCAGCTGGGGCGCAAGTGGGGTGCAAGTGGGGCGCAGGCAGGACGCAAGTGGGACGCAAGTGGCACGCAAGTTGGACGCAAGTGAGGCATAAATGGGGCGTAAGTGGGGCGCAAGTGGGGCGCAGCTGGGGCGCAAGTGGGGTGCAAGTGGGGCGCAGGCAGGACGCAAGTGGGACGCAAGTGGCACGCAAGTTGGACGCAAGTGAGGCATAAATGGGGCGTAAGTGGGGCGCAAGTGGGGCGCAGCTGGGGCGCAAGTGGGGTGCAAGTGGGGCGCAGGCAGGACGCAAGTGGGACGCAAGTGGCACGCAAGTTGGACGCAAGTGAGGCATAAATGGGGCGTAAGTGGGGCGCAAGTGGGGCGCAGCTGGGGCGCAAGTGGGGTGCAAGTGGGGCGCAGGCAGGACGCAAGTGGGACGCAAGTGGCACGCAAGTTGGACGCAAGTGAGGCATAAATGGGGCGTAAGTGGGGCGCAAGTGGGGCGCACGTAGGACGCAAGTGGGGCGCAAGTGAAGCACAAGTGGGGCGCAAGTGGGGCGCAGGTGGGGCGCAAGTGGGGTGCAAGTAGGGCGCATGCAGGACGCAAGTGGGACGCAAGTGGCACGCAAGTTGGACGCAAGTGAGGCATAAATGGGGCGTAAGTGGGGCGCAAGTGGGACGCATGTGGGGCGCAAGTGGGGCGTAAGTGGGGCGCCAGTGGAGCGCAAGTGGGGTGCAAGCAGGGCGCAAGTGGGGCGTAAGTGGGGCATAAGTGGAGCACGAGCTGGGTACAAGTAGGGGGCAAGTCGGGCACAAGTAGGGTGCAAGTGGGGCCTAGTACGGCGGAGTAGGACGCAAGTGGAGCGCACGTAGGGCGCAAGTGGGTTGTAAGTTGGGTGCAAGTGGATTGCAAGTGGGGCGTAAGAAGGGCGCAAGTGGGGTGCAAGTGGGGCGACAGTGGGACGGATGTTGGGCGCAAGTGAGGCACAAGTGGGGCGCCCGTGGGGCGCGAGTGGGGTCCAAGAAGGGCGCAAATAGGGCACAAGTGGGCACAAGCGGGGCGCAACTAGGATGCTGGTGGGGTGCAAGTTAGGCGTAGGCAGGGTGCAAGTAGGGTGAAAGTAGGGCGCAAGTGGGACGCAAGTGGGGCGCAAGTGGGGTGCAAGTTGGACGCAAGTGGGATGCAAATGGAGTGCAAGTGGCATGTAAGTCGGACACAACTGGGGCGCAAGTGGGACACAAGTGGGACGCAAGTTGGGGGCAAGTGGATCACAAGTGGGGTGCAAGAAGGATACATGTGGGGGGCATGTGGGGCACATGTAGGGTGCAAGTGGGGCTCTGAAGGGCGGAAGTGAGGTGTAAGTGGGGCAAACGTAGGGCGCAACTGGGTCGTAAGTGGGGCGCATGTGGGATGCAAGTGGAGCGCAAGAAGGGCGCAAGTAGGGTGCAAGTGGGACGCAAGTGAGCGCAAGTGGAACAGAAGTAGGGCGCAAGTGGGGAGCAGGTGGGGCAAGTGGGCTGCGAGTTGGGCAAATATGGGGCGCAAGTAGGGCGCAAACGGGGCGCAAGTTGGGTGCAGGTTGGGTGCAAGTGGGGTGCAAATAGGGTGCAAGTTGTGTGCAAGTAGGGCGCAAGTGGGGCGCAAGTGGAGTACAAGTGGGGCCCAAGTGGGGCGCAAGTGGGGGGTAAGTGGGGCGCAATTCGGACGCAAGTGGGATGCAAGTGGGGCGTAAGTGGGATACAAGTCGGGTACAAGTGGGGTACGAGTGGGGGCAAGTAGGACGTATGTGGGTCCCAAGTGGGGCACAAGTGGGGCGCAAGTGGGACGCAAGTGAGGCGGAAATGGGGTGCAAGTACGGCACAAGAAGGGAACAAGTGGGGCGCATGTGGGGCGCAAGTGGTGTGCAAGTGAGGCGTATGTAGGGCGCAAGTGGGGTAAAAGTGGGGCGCAAGTAGGGCCAAAGTGGGGCGTAAGTAGGGCACAATTGGGACGCATGTGGGACACACGTAGTGCACAAGTGGGGCGCAAGTAGGGCGCAAGTGGGGCGTAAGTTGGGCGTAAATGGGATTTAGGTAGGACGCAAGTGGGACGCAAGTAGGGCGTAAATGGGGCGCAAGTGGGGCGCCGGTAGGGCGCAAGTGGGGCGCAAGAAGGGCGGGAGTGGGACATAGGTGGGACGCACGTAGGGCGCAAGTTGGACAGAAGTAGGGTGCAAGTGGGGCGAATGTGGGGCACAAGTAGGGTGCAATTGGGGTGCAAGTGGGGTGCAAGTATGGCGCAAGTAGGGCGTTAGTAGGGTGCAAGTGGAATGCAAGTGGGGTGCAAGTGGGGTGCAAGTGGGGTGCAAGTGGGGCACAAGCAGGGTGCAAGTCGGGCTCAGTAGGGCGGAAGTGGGGCACAAGTAGGATGCACGTATGGCACAAGTGAGTCGCAAGTATGGCACAAGTTGGGGGCAAGTGGGCTGCAAGTGGGACGCAAGTGGGGCGTAAGCGGGACGCAAGTGGGGCGCAAGTGGGACGCAAGTGGGTGCAAGAGGGGTGCAAGTGGGGCGCAGGTGGGGCGTAAGTGGGGAGCAAGTGGGGTGCAAATGGGGCGCAAGTGGGACACAAGTTAGGCGCAAATGGGGCGCATATATGGCGTGAGTAGGGTGCAAGTGGGGTGCAAATGGGGCGCAAGTGGGTGCAAGTGGGGCGCAAGTGGGGTGCAAATGGGGCGCAAGTGGGACACAAGTTAGGCGCAAATGGGGCGCATATATGGCGTGAGTAGGGTGCAAGTGGGGCGCAACTAGGGTGCAAGTAGGGCGCAAGTGGGGCGCAAGTGGAGTCAAGTGGGGCGTAAGTGGGACGCAAGTGGGGTGCAAATGGGGTGCAAGTGGGGCGCAACTGGAGCGTAAGTAGGGCGCAAGTGGGATGTAACTTGGACGGAAGTAGGACGCGAGTGGGGCGCAAGTGGGGCTCATGTAGGGCACAAGTTGGGTGCAAATGGGGCGCATGTGGGGTGCAAGTGGGGCGCATGTGGGACACAACTAGGGAGGAAGTGGGGCAGAATTATGGTGCACGTAGGGTGCAAGTGGGGTGCAAATAGGACACACCTGAGGCGCACGTGGGGCGCAAGTGTGGCGCAAGTGGGGGGCAGGTGGGGCGCAAGGGGGACGCAAGTAGGGCGCATGTAGGGCACAAGTAGGGCGCAAGTGGCATACAAATTGGGCGCAAGTGAGGTACAAGTGGGGCTTAACTAGGGTGGATGTAGAGTGCAAGTCGGACACAAGTAAGGCGCAAGTGGGGCTCAATAGGGCGGAGTGGGGCGCAAGTGGAGCACACATAGGGCGCAAGTGGGGTGCAAGTGGGGCGCAACTGGAGTGCAAGTAGGATGCAAGTAGGGCACAATTTAGTGTGCAAGTAGGGCGCAAGTGGGACGTAAGTTGGGCGCAAGTAGGACGCGAGTGGGCGCAAGTGGGGCAAATGTAGGGTGCAAGTTGGGTGTAAATGGGGCGCAAGTGGGTTGCAAGTGGGGCGCATGTGGGGCGCAAGTACGGCGGAAGTGAGGCACAAGTGGGGCGCACGTAGGGAGCAAGTGGGGTGCAAGTAGGATGCACGAAAGGCGCAAGTGGGGCACACATGGGGCGCAAGTGGGGAGCAGGTGGGGCGCAAGTGGGGCGCAAGTAGGGCGCATGTAGGGCACAACTGGGGCACAAGTGGCACGCAAGTTGGGCGCAAGTGAGGCACAAGTGGGGCGCAATTAGGGTGGAAGTGGACGGCAAGTCGGCCACAAACAGGGTGTAAGTGGAGCTCAGAAGGGCGGAGTGGGGTGCAAGTGGAGCAAACGTAGGGCGCAAGTGGGTTGCTTGTGGGGCGCAAGTGGGGTGCAAGTGGGGCGCAAGAAGGGCGCAAGTGGGGTGAAAGTGGGGCGACAGTGGGACATAAGTGGGGTGCAAGTGGGGCGCATATGGGGCAGAAGTGGGGTGCAAGAGGGGCGGAAGTGGGACACAAGTGGGTAACAAGAAGGGCGCAAATGTGGCGCAAGTGGGGCGGAAGTGGGACGCAGGTGGGGCGCAAGTTGGGCGTATGTAGGGCGCAAGCAGGGCACAAGTAGGGCGCAAGTTAGTCGCAAGTGGGGCGCAAGTGGGGTGCAAGTTGGGCGCTAGTGGGGCGAAAATGGGGTGCAAGTGGGACGCAAGTCGGATGCAAGTGGGGCGCAAGTGGGACGCAAGTGCGACTCAAGTTAGGCGCAAGTGGGTCACAAGTTGGGTGCAAGAGGGGCCCAAGTGGGGCGCAAGTGGGGCACGGGAGGGGCGCAAGTGGGATGCAATTTGCTCAAATGGGATGCAAGTGTACCGCAAGTATGGGGCAAGTGGGGTGCAAGTGGGGCACAAGTGGGGAGAAGGTGCGGTGCAAGTGGGGCGCAAGTGGGGTGCAAGTGGGGTGCAGGTGTGTCGCAAGTGGGGTGCATGTGGGGCGCAAATGGGGCACAAGTGGGAAGTAAATATGGCGGAAGTGGGGCGCAAACGGGGTGCAATTTGGGTGCAAGTTGGGCGCAAGCGGGGCGCAAGTGGGGCGCAAGTAGGGCGGAAGTGGGGCGCAAGTGGGGCGCAAGCGGGGCGCACGTGGGGCGCATATAGGCCACGTGTAGGCCGTAAGTGGGGTGCAACTAGGGCGCAAATAGGGCGCAAGTGGGGGGCAAGTAGGGCGCAAGTGGGGCGCAAGTCGGCCGCAAGTGGGGTGCAAGTGGGGCACAAGTGGGGAGAAGGTGCGGTGCAAGTGGGGCGCAAGTGGGGTGCAAGTGGGGTGCAGGTGTGTCGCAAGTGGGGTGCATGTGGGGCGCAAATGGGGCACAAGTGGGAAGTAAATATGGCGGAAGTGGGGCGCAAACGGGGTGCAATTTGGGTGCAAGTTGGGCGCAAGCGGGGCGCAATTGGGGCACAAGTAGGGCGGAAGTGGGGCGCAAGTGGGGCGCAAGTGGGGCGCAAGCGGGGCGCACGTGGGGCGCATATAGGCCACGTGTAGGCCGTAAGTGGGGTGCAACTAGGGCGCAAATAGGGCGCAAGTGGGGGACAAGTAGAGCGCAAGTGGGGCGCAAGTTGGGCGCAAATGGGACGCAAGTCGGCCGCAAGTGGGGTGCAAGTGGGGCACAACTAGAGCGCAAGTGGGGCGGAAGTATGGCGCAATTTAGGGTGTAAGCTGGGCGCAAGTGGGATGCAAATAGGACACGAGTGGGGCACAAGTGAGGAACATGTAGGGCGCAAGTTGGGTGCAAGTGGGGCGCAAATGGGGCACAAGTGGGGCGCATGTGGGGCACAAGTAGGGCAAAAGTGGGGCGCGAGTGGAGCGCACGTAGGGTGCAAGTGGGACGCAAGTGGGACGCAAGTGGGGCACAGGTGGGGTGCAAGTGGGGCGCAAGTAGGGTGCATGTAGGGCGCAAGTCCGGCGCAAGAGAGCAAGTGGGGCTAAGTAGGGTGGAGTGGGGCGCAAGTGGAGCGCACATACGGCGCAAGTGGGGTGCACTTGGGGCGCAAGTGGGGTGCAAATGGGGCGCAAGACAGGCGCAAGTGGCGCATAACTAGGGCGACACTTGCAGGGAAGTGGGGCGCAAGTGGGGCACAAGTGTGGCGGAAGTGGGGCGGAAGTGGGGCACAAGTGGGACGCAAGTGGGGTGCAAGTAGGGCGCAGGTGGGGCGCAAGCTGGGCGTAGGTAGGGCACAAGTAGGGCGCAAGTAGGGCGCAAGTAGGCCGCAAGTGGGGCGCAAGTGGGGTGCAAGTTTGGCGCAAGTGGGGTCAAATAGGGTGCAAGTGGGACGCAAGTCGGACGCAAGTGGGGTGCAAGTGGGGCGCACGTGGGTCACAAGTGGGATGCAAGTAGTGTGCAAGTAGGGGGCAAGTGGGGTACAAGTAGGGTGTTAGCGGGGCTCAATAGGGTGGAGTGGCATCCAGTGGAGCGCACGCAGGGCGCAAGTGGGGTGCAAGTGGGGTGTAAGTGGAGCGCAAGTATGGCACAAGTAGGGCGCAATTTAGGGTGTAAGTAGGGCGCAAGTGGGTTGTAAGTTGGGCGCAAGTAGGACGCGAGTGGGGCGCAATTGGGGCACATGTAGGGCGCAAGTTGGGCGTATGTGGGACGCAAGTGGGGCACAAGTGGGGCGCATGTGGGGCGCAAGTAGGACGGAAGTGGGGTGGAAGTGGGGCGGTCGTAGGGTGCAAGTGGGGCGCAAGTAGGACGGAAGTGGGGTGCAAGTGGGGCGAACGTAGGGCGCAAGTGGGTTGTCAGTTGGGCGCAAGTAGGACGCGAGTGGGGCGCAAGTGGGGCGCACGTGGGGCGCAAGTAGGACGGAAGTGGGGTGCAAGTGGGGCGAACGTAGGGCGCAAGTGGGTTGTCAGTTGGGCGCAAGTAGGACGCGAGTGGGGCGCAATTGGGGCACATGTAGGGCGCAAGTTGGGCGTATGTGGGACGCAAGTGGGGCACAAGTGGGGCGCATGTGGGGCGCAAGTAGGACGGAAGTGGGGTGGAAGTGGGGCGGTCGTAGGGTGCAAGTGGGGCGCAAGTAGGACGCACGTGAGGCGCAAGTGGGACGCAAGTGGGGCGCAAGTGGGGAGCAGGTGGGGCGCAAGTAGGGTGCAAGTAGCGCGCATGTAGGGCTTAAGTGGGACGCAATTTGCACGTAAGTTGGGCGCAAGTGAGGCACAAGTAGGGCGCAAGTAGGGTGCAAGTGGGGGGCAAGTTGGGCACAAGTAGGGTGCAAGCGGTGCTCAGTAGGGCAGAGTGGGCCGCAAGTGGAGTGCACGTAGGGTGCAAGTGGGTTGCAAGTGGGGCGTAAGTGGGGTGAAAGTGGGTATAAGAAGTGCGCAAGTGGGGCGCAAAAGAGGCGACAGTGGGACGGAAGTGGGGCGCAAGTGGGGCGCAAGTGGGTCGGAAGTGGGGCAGAAGAGAGGCACAAGCGGGTAGCAAGTGGGTTGCAAGAAGGGTGCAAATGGGGTGCAAGTCGGGTGCAAGTGGGGCGTAAGTAGGGCACAGGTGGGGTGCAAGTTGGGCGTATGTAGGGCGCAAGCAGGGCGCAAGTAGGGCGCAAGTTAGCCGCAACTGGGGCGTAAGTGGAGTGCAAGTTGGGCGCAAGTTGGGCGCAAATGGGGTGCAAGTGGGATGCATGTCGAAAAGTGGGGCGCAAGTGGGGTGCAAGTACGACGCAAGTCGGGCACAAGTGGGTCATGAGTTGGGTGGAAGAGGGGCCAAGTGGGGCGCAAGTAGGGCGCAAGTGGGGCACAACTAGGGCGCAAGTGGGGCACAACTAGGGCGCAAGTGGGGCACAACTAGGGCGCAAGTGGGGCACAACTAGGGCGCAAGTGGGGCACAACTAGGGCGCAAGTGGGGCACAACTAGGGCGCAAGTGGGGCACAACTAGGGCGCAAGTGGGGCACAACTAGGGCGCAAGTGGGGCACAACTAGGGCGCAAGTGGGGCACAACTAGGGCGCAAGTGGGGCACAACTAGGGCGCAAGTGGGGCACAACTAGGGCGCAAGTGGGGCACAACTAGGGCGCAAGTGGGGCACAACTAGGGCGCAAGTGGGGCACAACTAGGGCGCAAGTGGGGCACAACTAGGGCGCAAGTGGGGCACAACTAGGGCGCAAGTGGGGCACAACTAGGGCGCAAGTGGGGCACAACTAGGGCGCAAGTGGGGCACAACTAGGGCGCAAGTGGGGCACAACTAGGGCGCAAGTGGGGCACAACTAGGGCGCAAGTGGGGCACAACTAGGGCGCAAGTGGGGCACAACTAGGGCGCAAGTGGGGCACAACTAGGGCGCAAGTGGGGCACAACTAGGGCGCAAGTGGGGCACAACTAGGGCGCAAGTGGGGCACAACTAGGGCGCAAGTGGGGCGCAAGTGGATCATAAGTGGGGCGCAAGTGGGGCGCAAGTGGGGGGCAGGTGGGGCGCAAGTGGGGTGCAAGTGGGGCACAACTAGAGCGGAAGTGGGGTGCAAGTAGGGCACAATTTAGGCTACAAGTCAGGCACAAGTGGGGCGTAAGTGGGGCACAAGTAGGACACGAATAAGGCGGAAGTGGGGTGCATGTAGGGCGCACGTAGGATGCAAGTGGGGTGCAAGTAGGACGCATGAGGGGCGCAAGTGGGGCGCAAGTGGGGTACAAGTGGGGCGCAGGTGGGGCGCAAGTGGGGTGCAGGTAGGGGGCATGTAGGGCGCAAGTGGAGTGCAAGTGGCACACAAGTTGGGCGCAAATGAGGCACAAGTGGGGGCATTGCCAGGCATTTCCTGGCATTGCCCAGGCATTGTCATGTATTACCACGCATTGCCAGGCATTGCCCCGGCATTGCCAGGCATTGCCCAGTCATTGCCAGGCATTGCTAGGCATTGCCAGGCATTGTCCAGTCATTGCCAGGCATTGCCAGTCATTGCCAGGCATTGCCAGACATTTCCCAAGCATTGCTATGCATTGCGAGGCCATGCCTAGGCATTGCCACGCATTGCAAGGCATTGCCTAGGCATTGTCAGGCATTGCCCATGCATTGCCAAGCATTGCCATGCATTGCCAGGAATTGCCCAGGCATTACCAGGCATTATTAGGTATTACTAGGCATTTCCAGGCATTGGCAAGCATTGCCGAGGCATTGTCTGGCATTGCCCAAGCATTCCGAGGCATTGCCTGGCATTGCCTAGGCATTGCAAAGGCATTGCCAAACGTTCCCAAGGCATTTCCAGGCATTCCCAAGCATTGCCAGGCATTACCCGGGTTTTTCAAGGCATTTCAAGGCATTACGCGGCATTGTCCAAGCATTGCCAGGCATTATCCGGGCATTGCCAAGACATTACCAGGCATTGCCAGGCATTGCCACGCATTGCCATGCATTGCCGGACATTGCCAGACATTGCCAGGCATTGCTACGCATTGCCAGGCATTGCCAACCGTTGCCAAGGCATTGCCTGGCATTGTATAGGAATTGCGAGGCATTGCTAGGTATTGCCACGCATTGCCCAGGCATTGCCATGCATTGCCCAGGGATTGCCATGCATTACCTGGCATTGTCAGGCATTGCCAGACGTTTCCAAGGCATTGCCAGGCATTGCCCATGCATTGCCAGGCATTGCCAGGCACTGCCAAGCATGGCAAGGGATTTCCCAGGCATTGCCCAGGCATTGCCAGGCATTGCCAGGAATTGCCAGGCATTGCCTAAGCATTGAAAGGCATTGCCCAAGCATTGCCAGGCATGCCAGATATTACCCAAGTATTTTCACGCGTTGCCCAGGCATTGACAAGCATTGTTAGGCATTGCTTGGCATTGCCATTGTCAAGCATTGCGCAGGCAATGCCATGCATTCTCCAGGCATTCCTGGGCATTGCCAAGCATTGCCTAGGCATTGCAAGGCATTGCCCGAGCATTTCCAAGCAATGACAGGCATTGATAGGCATTGACAGGCACTGCTTAAGCATTGGAACTCGTTGCCAGCCATTGCCCAAGCATTTCCAGGCATTGCTAGGCATTGCCAAGCATTGCCGGGCATTGCCCAGGCATTACCAGGTATTTCTAGGCATTACCATGCATTGCCCATGCATTGCTAGGCATTGCCCAGGCATTACCAAGACATTGCCATCCATTGCCAGGCATTGCCATGCATTACCAGGCATAGCCAGACATTGCAAGGCATTGCCCAGGCATTACCAGGCATTTCCAGGCATTGCCATGCATTGCGAGGCATTGCCCATGCATTTCCTAGCATTGCCTAGGCATTGCTAGGCATTGCCATGCAATGTCATGCATTGCCAGGCATTGCCCATTCATTGCTAGGCATTACCCAGGCATTGCCATGCAGTGCTTGGCATTTGCGAGGCTTTGCCAGGCATTACCCAGGCATTGCAAGGCATTGCCCGGGCATTGCCAAGCATTGATAGGCATTCATAGGCAGTGCCAGGCATTGACTAAGCTTTGCCAGGCGTTACCATCCATTCTCCAAGCATTGCTAGGCATTGCCATGCATTGCCAAGCATTCCAATGCATTGCCAGGCATTGCCAAGCAATACCAGGCATTGCCCATACATTTCTAGGCATTGCTAGGCAATACCAGGCATTACCCATGCACTGCTAGGCATTACCCAGGCATTGCCAAGACATTGCCAGGTACTGCAAGGCGTTGCGAGGCATTGCCAGGCATTGCCAGGCATTGCCAAGAACTGCCAGGCATTGCCCATACATTGCCAAGCATTGCCCAGGCATTACCAGACATTGCCATGCAATGTCATGGATTGCCAAGCATTGCCAATTCATTGCCAGGCATTACCCAGGCATTGCGAGGCATTCCTTGGCATTGCCAAGCATTGCCAAGCATTGCCCAGGAATTGCCAAGCATTACCGAGGCATTGCCAGGCATTACCTAGGCATTGCTAGGTATTGCCCAGGCATTGCCAGGCATTGCACGGGCATTGCCAAGCATTGACAGGCATTGATAGGCAGTGTCAGGCATTGCCCAAGCATTGCCAGGCGTTACCAGCCATTGTCCAAGTATTGCCAGGCATTGCCATACATTGCGACGCATTGCAAGTCATTGCCATGCATTGCCAAGCATTACCAGGCATTGCCCATACATTATTAGGCATTGCTGGGCATTACGAGGCATTACCCAGGCATTACTAGGCATTGCCCAAGCATTGCCGAGATATTGCCAGGTATTGCAAGGCATTGCCAGGCATTGCCAGGCACTGCCAGGCATTGCCCAGGCATTGCCAGGCATGAGAGACATTGCCAAGGTATTGCCTAGGCATTACTAGGCATTGCCCAAGCATTGTTAGGCATTGCGCGGGCATTGCCAGGCATTTCCTAGGCATTGCGAGGCATTGCCAGGCATTGCCTGGCATTGCCCAGGCATTGCCAGGCATTGTCGAGTTATTTCCAAGCATTGCTTAGGCATTGCCAGGCATTGCCGAGGCATTGCCCAGGCATTGCCGAGGCATTGCTAGGCATTGCTAGACATTGTCAAGCATTGCCAGGCATTGCCAGGCATTGCCGAGGCATAGTCGGGCATTGCCCAGTCATTGCCAAGCATTGCCAGGCATTGCTAGGCCTTGCCAGGCATTGACAAGCATTGCCAGGCATTGCCAAGCATTGCCTGGCATTGCCTAGACAATGCCAGGCATTGTCCAAACATTGCCAAGCATTGCCTAGGCATTGCCCATGCATTGCCCAGGCATTGCCCATGCATTACCAATGCATTGCTAAGGCATTGCCAGGCATTGCCAGGCATTGCCAAGCATTGTCCAGGCATTGCCATGCATTGCCAAGCATTGCCCCGGCATTGCCAGGTATTGCTAGGCATTTCCCAGGCATTGCCAGGCATTGCCTGGCATAGCCCAGGGATTGCAAGGCATTGTCAGTCATTGCAAGGCATTGTTAGGCATTACACAGGCATTGCACAGGCATTGCCTAGGCATTGCCAGGCATTTCCACGCATTGCCTAGGCATTGCCATGTATTGCCAGGCATTGCCATGCATTGCCTAGGCATTGCCAAGCATTGCCCAGGCATTGCCCAGGCATTGCCAAGCATTGCCAGGCATTGCCAGGCATTGCCCGGTCATTGCCAGACATTGCCCAGGCATTGCCAGGCATCGCCAGACATTGACTCGGCATTACCAGGCATTGTCACGCATTGCTAGTCATTGCCAGGAATTCCGAGGCATTGTCAAAGCAATGCCATGCATTGCGAGGCCTTGCCCAGGCATTGCCATGCATTGCCTTGGCATTGCCAGGCATTGCCATGCATTGCCAGGCATTGCCTAGGCATTGCCAGGCATTGGCAAGCATTGTCAAGGCATTGCCTGGCATTGCCCAAGCATTGCCAGGCATTGCATGGCATTGCCCAGGCATTGCCATGCATTGCCAAGCATTGCCAAGGCATTGCCAGGCGTTGCCAAGCATTGCTAGGCATTACCCGGGTATTTCGAGGCATTTCTAGGTATTTCCAGGCATTGCCCAAGCACTTCCTGGCCGCCAAGACATTACCAGGCATTGCCAGGCATTGCCAGGCATTGCCATGCATTGCCCGACATTGCCAGACATTGCTAGGCATTGCCATGCATTGCCAGGCATTGCCAAGCGTTGCCAAGGCATTGCCCAGCATTGCATTGGCATTGCCAGGAATTTCCAGGTATTGCCACGCATTGCCTAGGCATTGCCCAGGGATTGCCAGGCATTGCCAAGCATTGCCAAGCATTGAGAGACATTGCCAAGGCATTTCCAGGCATTGCAAGGCATTGCCCAGGCATTGCCAGGCATTGCCCAGGCATTACCAGGCACTGCCAGGCACTGCCAGGCATTGCCAGGCATTGCCATGCATTGCCCAGGCATTGCCCAGGCATTGCCATGCATTGCCAAGGATTGCCAGGCATTCCCTAGGCATTGCCAGGCATTGCCCAAGCATTGCAAGGCATGCGAGGCATTGCCCAAGTATTTTTGGGCATTGCCCTTGCATTGAAAGGCATTGCTTGTCATTGCTAGGCATTGCCCAGGCATTGCCAGGCATTGCCAGGCATTGCCCAAGCATTGCCACGCATTGCCAGGCATTGCCAGGCATTCCTCGGGCATTGCAAGGCATTACTCAAGCATTATCAGGCATTGCCAGGCATTGTCCAAGCATTGCCAGGCATTGCCCATGCATTGCGAGGCATTGCCCAGGCATTGTCAGGCATTGCCTAGGTCTTGCCAGGCATTGTCAGGCATTGCCTAGGCATTGCCAAGCATTGCCCAGGCATTGCCACGCATTGCCATGCATTGCCAGGTGTTGCCCATGCATTACCAGGCATTACACAGGCATTGCCAGGCATTGCTTGGCATTGCCAAGCTTTGCCAAGCATTGCCCCGGCATTGCCAGGCGTTGCCAAGGTATTGCCAGGCATCGCACAGGCATTCTTGGGAATTGCCAGGCATTGCCCAGGCATTGCAAGGCATTGCCCAAGCATTGCCAGGCATTGAAAGGCATTGCTAGGCATTGCCAGACATTGCCCAAGCATTGCTAGTCATTGCTAGCCATTCCCCAAGCATTGCCACGCATTCCCTAGCATTGCCAGGCATTACCAAGCATTGCAAGGCATTGCCGGGCATTGCCAAGCATTGCCAAGCATTGCCCAGACTTTACCAGGTTTTGCTAGGCATTACCAAGCATTTCCCAAGCATTGTTAGGCATTGCCCAGTCATTGTCAAGACATTGCCAGGGATTGCCATGCATTACCAGGCATTACCAGGCATGGCCGGACATTGTAAGGCATTGCCCATGCATTAAAGGCATTTCCAGGCATTGCCAGGCATTGCCCAAGTGCTGTTACGCATTGCCCAGGCCTTGCAAGGCTTTGCCCAAGTGTTGTTACGCATTGCCCAGGCATTGGGATGCATTGTGAAGGCATGGCTAGGCATTGCCGAGCATTGCCAGGCATTGCACAGGCATTGCAAGACATTGCCTCGCATTGCCCAAGCATTGTCAGGCATTGCCCAATCATTGCCAAGCATTGCTCTGGCCTTGCCAGGCATTGCCGAGGCATTGCCACGCATTGCCAGGCATTCATGGGCATTTCCAGGCATTGCCTAGGCATTGCTAGGCATTACCAGGCATTGCCAAGCACTGCCCATGCATTGCTAAGCATTGCTAGGCATTGCCCAAGCATTTCCAAGCATTGCTAGGCATTCTCAGGCATTACCAAGGTATTGCCTTGGCATTGCCAGGCATTGTCAGGCATCGCCGAGCATTACCCAAGCATTGCACAGGCATTGCCCAAGCATTGCCAGGCATTGCTAGGTATTACCTAGGCATTGCCAGGTATTGCCAGACATTGCCAAGCATTGCTAGGCATTGCCCAAGCATGGCAAGGCATTGCTTGGGCATTGCCAGGCATTGCAAGGCATTGCCAGGCGTTGCCCAGGCATTGCCAAGCGTTGCCCAAGTATTGCTAGGCATTGCTAGACCTTGCCTAGGAATTTCTAGGCGTTGCCCAGGCATTGCGAGGCTTTCCCTAGGCATTGCCAGGCATTGCTAGGCATTGCCAAGCATTGCCCATGCACTACCAGGCATTGTTAGGCATTGCCAGGCATTTCCAGGCATTGGCAACCATTGCCCAGGTATTACCTGGCATTGCCTAGGCATTTCCAAGCATTGCAAGGCATTGCCAGGCATTGCTAGGCATTGCCAGGTATTGCACAAGCATTTCCAGGCATTGCAGAGGCATTTCCAAGCATTGTCCAGGCATTGCCAGGCATTGCCCAGGCATTGCCAAGCATTACTCAGGCATTGCGAGGCATTGCCGAGGCATTGCCACGCATTGCCAGGCATTGCCAAGCATTGTCAGGCATTGCCCAGGCATTGCTAGGCATTGCCAAGCATTGCCAAGCATTGTCCAAGCATTTCCAGGCATTGCTAGGCATTGCTTAGGTATTGCCAAGCATTGCTATGCATTCCTAGGGATTGCCCAAGCATTGCACTGGCATTGCCAGGCGTTGTCAGAAATTGCCAGGCATTGTTAGGCATTGCCAGGCTTTACCCAGGCACTGCACAAGCATTGCCCATGCATTGCCAGGCATTGCTAGGCATCGCGTATACATTGCCAGGTATTGCCAGGCATTGCCAATCATTGCTAGGCATAGCCCAGGCATTGCAAGGCATTGCCCAGGCATTCCCATGCATTGCAAGGTATTGCTTGGCGTTGCCCAAGCATTGCCAAGAATTGCCCAAGCATTGCTAAGCATTGCCAGACCTTGCCTAGGCATTTCCAGGCATTGCCCATGCATTGCCGAGGCATTGCTAGGCATTGCTAGGCATTGCCAGGCATTTCCAGGCATTGCAAGGCATTGCTAGGCGTTGCCCAGGCATTGCCAAGCATTGCCCAAGTATTGCTAGGCATTGCTAGACCTTGCCTAGGAATTTCTAGGCGTTGCCCAGGCATTGCAAGGCTTTCCCTAGGCATTGCTAGGCATTGCCAAGCATTGCCCATGCACTACGAGGCATTGTTAGGCATTGCCAGGCATTTCTAGGCATTGGCAAGCATTGCCCAGGTATTGCCTGGCATTGCCTAGGCATTTCCAAGCATTGCGAGGCATTACCAGGTATTGTCAGGCATTCCCATGCATTGCAAGGCATTGCCTGACGTTGCCCAAGCATTGCCAAGCATTGCCCAAGCATTGCTAGGCATTGCCAGACCTTGCCTAGGCATTTCCAGGCATTGCCCATGCATTGCCGAGGCATTGCTAGGCATTGCTAGGCATTGCCAGGCATTGCCAAGGCATTACCACGCATTGTTAGGCATTGCCAAGCATTTCCAGGCATTGGCAAGCATTTCCGAGGCATTTCGTGGCATTTTCAGGCATTTCCAAGCATTGCCAGGCATTGCCAGGTATTGCACAGGCATTGCCAGGCATTGGAAAGGCATTGCCAGGCATTTCTCAGGCATTGCAAAGCATTACCCAGGCATTTTCAGGCATTACTGAGGCATTGCCAAACATTGCAAGGCATTGCCGAGATATTGCCAGGCATCGCCAGGCATTGCCAAGCATTGCGAGGCATTGCCCATGCTTTGCCTGGCATTGCCCAAGCATTGCCCGGCATTGCTTGGCATTCCCAGGCATTGCTAGGCATTACCCAGGCATTGCCAAGCATTTCCAGGCATTGCCCAGGCATTGCGAGGCAGTACCAGGCATTGCCAGGCATTGTTCAAGCATTTCCAAGCATTGCTAGACATTGCCCAATCATTGAAAGGCATTGCCAAGTATTGCCAAGCTTTGCCCAGGCATTGCCAGGCATTGCTAGGCATTGCCCAAAAATTGCTTGGCATTATCAGGCATTGCCCAGGCATCGCTTGGCATTATCCTGGCATTGCCCACGCATGCCTAGGCACTGCGAGGCATTACCTGTCATTGCCAGGGATTGCATAGGCATTGCAAGGTATTACAAGGCAATGCCCAGGCATTGCCGGGCATTGCCCAGGCATTGCCAGGCATTGTCCAGGCATTGTCCATGCATTGCCAGGCATTACAGGCACTGCTAGGAATTGCCAGGCATTGCCCAGGCATTGCCACGCATTGCTAGGCATTGCCTGGGCATTGCCAGGCATTGCTGGACATTGCCAAGCGCTTCCAGGCATTGCCCAAGCTTTGCCAAGCATTGCCCAGACATTGCCAGGCATTGCCTCTGCATTGCCAGGCATTGCCAAGCAGTGCCCAGGCATTTCCCAAGCATTGCCGGGCATTGCCGGGCATTGCGAGGCATTGCCGAGGCAGTGCCAAGCATTGCCCAAGCATTGACGAGGCATTGCCTGGCATTGCCAGGCATTGTCAAGCATTGTCCAGGCATTGTCAGGCATTGCCATGCATTTCCCAGGCATTGCTAGGCATAGCTCACGCATTGCGAGGTATTGCCTGGCATTGCCCAGGCATTACCACGCATTGGCAGACTTTGCCAAGCATTGTCAAGACATTACCAGGCATTTCCAAGGCATTGCCAGGTATCTTCAGGCATTTCCAGGCATTGCCTAGGCATTGATAGGCATCGCCAGGCGTTTCCAAGCATTGGCCAAGCATTGGAAGGCATTCCCCAGGCACTGCCAAGGTATTTCCAGGCATTGCCAGGCATTGCCATGCATTGCCAGACATTGCCATGCATTGCCCAGGCATTGCAAGGTATTGCCTGGCATTGCCCAGGCATTGCCAGGCATTGCCCAAGCATTTCCAAGCATTGCCCGGGCATTGCCACGCATTGCTCACGCATTGCCCCGGCATTGCTGAGGCATTGTCAGGCATTCCCAGGCATTGCCAGGCATTGCCGGGCATTGCCAGGCATTGCCAGGCATTCCCAGGCATTGCCACGCATTGCAATGCATTGCCCAGGCAATTGCGGGCATTGCCAGGCATTACACAGGCATTGCCAGACCTTGTCAGGCATTGCCAAGCATTGCCAAGGCATTACAAGGCATTGCTAGGCATTACCCAAGCATTGCCAAGCATTGCCAGGCATTGCCAGGCATTTCACAGGCATTGCTAGGTATTGCCTTGGCATTGCCATGCATTATCAGGCATTGGCACGCATGGCAAGGCATTGCACATGCATTGCACATGCATGTCCCAGGCATTGCCAGGCATTGCCAGGCATTGCCAGGCATTGCACAGGCATTGCCTGGTATTGCCAGGCATTGTTAGGCATTGCCTAGGCATTGCTAGGCATTGCCTAGGTATTGCCAGGCATTGTCCAAGAATTGCCAGGCATTGCCAGTCATTACCACGCATTGCCCACGCATTGCCAGGTATTGTGCAAGCATTGCCAAGGATTTCCAGGCCATGCCTGGGCATTACTAGGCATTGCCTGGCATTGCCCAGGCATTGCCAGGCATTGCCAAGGCATTGCTAGGCATTGCCCAGGCATTGCAAGGCATTATTAGGCATTGCCAGGCATTGGCAAGCATTGCTCAAGCATTGCCTGGCATCGCCCAGGCATTGCTAGGCATTCCTTTGCATTGCCCAGGCATTGCGAGCTGTGTTGACCCGGGGTTCCGATGTGATCCTACCACCACGGCCACAGAACCTCGATCCACGTCGATGGGGCATCGATGTGGTTCGATCTCGCGTTAAACGACCACGCATTGACAACCAAACCCCCCCACCCCCCCCATGAGCCCACCCCCCTCCCACCGGGCGACCAGGTCTGACTCGGCGAGTCATGAAGCACCTCTTCCGGAAGTTTTGGACGACCCGATTCCCCCCTCCCCCTCCGCCCCACATTACTAATTCTTCCTGCATTGAACACAATAGTTACTTCAAACAAGTCATATCAGAGGGTTTGCATCCATATTGGGGGATAGTTTGTGATTCAAACTGCAACTGTTTGTGCTTCACACACAAACACTTGCAGTCGAAGCCAAATCTACAAACCTTCGATATCGAGCTATGAGTTTCGAGCTTCAAAGTCAGAGTCAAAACTTCAAACTTCAAACTTCTGATATCAAAGTTTGGAATGTGAAATTCAAACTCCGAAATCCATTGTCGGAAATTTGTAGTCTGTGCTCCGGGCACTGGCGTTTACCCATCAAACTCCATTTCTTGCAAATGGAGTAGGATATCGAACTTCGGACATTGACACCGTAGCGCAAGGGTTTGCAATGTAAACATATAAGTGTTAGTAATGGAAACTCAATAGGGGTTTTAGGGTTGTTTCGTCAAAACTGGATCGCCAGCTGGCAGAGCCCTTGATAACCGTTTCTGATGCATCGATTCCTGCAAGCGATGAGGCAGCACAGCTGACCACACAAATATACGTAATTCCGAGCGACCAAGGAGATGATTGGAGATCGCATCAGCAAAAAAGATGGCAATAAGAGTTCATAGGGTGCCTAGGACAAGGCAAAAAAACTCTGTTTCCGACCCCAGTAATGCCCGTAGTTCCGAGGTGGCCGATGTGGGGGGGGGGGACATCGATGTGCTGGGGTGGACATCAATGTGCTGGGGTTCGGGGTGGCCAGGTCAACACTGATTGCGAGGCATTGCCAAGCATTGCTAAGGCATTGCAAGGCATTGCCAAGCATTGCCAGGCATTGTCTAGGCATTTCCAGGTATTGCCAGGCATTACCATGCATTGCATTGGCATTGCCAGGCATTACCCAGGCATTGCCAAGACATTGCCAGGCATTGCCAGGCATTACCAGGCATTGCCAGGCATTGCCCGGCATTGCCAGGCATTGCCCATGCATTGCCAGGTATTGCCAGCCATAGCCGAGGCATTGCCAGGCATTGCGAGGCATTGTCCAGACATGACTAGGCATTACCAGGCATTGCCAGGCATTGCCAAGCATTGCCCAGACATTACCAGCCATTGTCCAGGCGTTGCCAGGCATTGCCAGGCATTGCCAAGGCATTGCCACACATTGCCAAGCATTGCACAGACATTGCCCAGGCATTGCCAGGCATTGCCAGGCATTGCCCAGACATTGTCCAGCCATTGCCAGGCATTGCCCAAGCATTGCCAGGCATTTCTAGGCATTGCTAGGCATTACCACGCATTGCTATGCCTTGCCAGGCAATTCCGAGAATTGCCAAGCATTGCAAGGCATTGCCCAGGCATTTCCTAGCATTGCCAGGCATTGCCACGCATTGGCAAGCATTGCGCAGGCATTGCCAGGCATTGCGTGACATTTCCCAGGCATTGCCAGATATTTCTCAAGCATTGCCAAGCATTACCCAGGCATTGCCAGGCACTGCCCAGGCATTTCCCAGGCATTGCTAAGGCAATTCCAGGCATTTTGAGGCATTGCCAGGCATTGCCAGGCATTGCCAGGCATTGCCAGGCATTGCCAGGTATTACCAGGCATGGCCCAGGTATTGCCAGGCATTTCACAGACATTGCTAGGCATTGCCAGGAATTACCCAGGCATTCCCAACTTTGCTAGGCATTGCCCAGGCATTATCAGGCATTGCCAGGCATTGCCAAGCACTGCACAGGTATTACCACGCATTGCTAGGCATTGCCGAGGCATTGCCACGCATTGCCAGGCATGGCCAAGTATTTCCCAGGCATTGCCAGGCATTGCCCTGACATTTCCAGGCATTGTCAGGCATTGCCAAGCACTGCCATGCATTGCCAGGCATTGCCATGCATTTCCAGGCATTGCCACGCATTGCCAGGCACTACCCAGGCATTGCGAGACATTGCCGAGGCATTTTCAGGCATTGCCAGGCATTGCCCGGGCATTTCCATGCATTACCAGGCATTGTCCTAGCATTGCCGAGCATTGCAAGGCATTGCCAAGCATTGCCCAGGCATTTCCATGCATCGCCAGGTATTGCGGAGGTATTGCCAAGCATTGCCATGCATTGCCAGGCATTGCCAAGGCATTGCCAGGCATTGCACGGCATTGCCCATGCATTGCCAAGCATTGCCAGGCATTATCACGCATTGCCAAGCATTGCCCAGGCATTGTACAGGCATTGCCCAGGCATTGCCAGGCATTGCCATGCATTGCCCAGGTATTGCTAGGTATTGCTAGGCATTGCTAGGCATTGCAAGGCATTGCCCAGGCATTACCAGGCATTGCCCAGGCATTGCCAGGCATTGCCAGGCATTGTCTAGGCATTGCCCAGGTATTGCCAGGCTGCTAGTCATTGCCAGGCATTCCCCAGGAATTGCCTGGCATTATCCAAGCATTGCGAGGCATTGCCAGGCCATGCCTATGCATTGCCAAGCATTGACAGGCATTGCCCAGGCATTGTTCCGTATTGCTTGGCATTGCCAGGCATTGTTAAGCATTGCAAGGATCGGCAGGCAGTGGCAAGCATTGCCCAGGCATTGCCTGGCATTGCCCAGGAATTTTCGGGCTTTGCCAGGCATTTCCAGGCACTGACAGGCAT
This sequence comes from Penium margaritaceum, assembly GCA_023375785.1. Classification (NCBI taxonomy): domain Eukaryota; kingdom Viridiplantae; phylum Streptophyta; class Zygnematophyceae; order Desmidiales; family Peniaceae; genus Penium; species Penium margaritaceum. Next base: position 151,024 of record SZWC01001124.1, read on the forward strand.
TGCCAAGAATTCCCCAGGCATTCTTCGAGCATTGCTCAGAAATTGCCTAGCATTGCATGGGCATTGCCATGCATTGCGAGGCATTTCCCAGGCATTGCCAGGCATTGCTCAAGCATTGCCAAGAATTGCCAGGCATTGCTGAGGCATTGCGAGGCTTTGCCAAACATTCACAGTCATTGCCCACGCATTGCCAGGCATTGCCCAGGCATTGCCTACGTATTGTGAGGCATTGATTGGCATTGCCAGGCATTGCCAGGCATTGCCCATGCATTTCTGGGCATTGCAAAACATTACCCAGGCATTCCCCGGCATTGCCATGTAGTGCCAGGCATTGCCAGGCATTGCCCAGGCATAGCGAGGCATTTCCAGGCATTGTCTAAGCATTGCCAGGCTTTGCCAAGCATCGCCAAGCATTGCCTAGGCATTGTCAGGCATTGCCAGGCATTGCCCGGGCATTGCTAGGCATTGACGGGCATTGCCCAGGCATCGGTTGGTAAGGGTGCACACAGGTTCCAGGAACCGCGGTCTGGAACCGCGGTTCTGGTTCTGGAACCGGAACCGCGGTTCCAGTTCCAAGATTCTGGAACCGTCCAGGAACTGCGGTTCCTGAGCCCAGGTATTTGGAGGAGATAATGTGTGGGGAGGGGGGAGGGTTTAGGATATTTTCTCTGATGTGGCACCCTTTGAGGCCATGTGAGTACTCCAATCAATTACCCACGCATAATTAAGGAGTGTTGAAGGTCATTATCCTTGTATTTTTGGACAAAAAACCTGATAGTGGTAGCCGATTATGCTTCATGCTCCTTGCGTACGAGAGGAGCTTCTGTGGAACCGTGAATGGAACCACGGTTCCATGAGGAACCGCGGTTCCAGAACCGGAACCGCGGTTCCAGTTCGGAGCTGGAACCGGAACCGCGGTTCTGGTTCCATTCTCAGAACCGCTGTTCCGTACCGGTGTGCAGCCTTATCGGTTGGCATTACCCAGGCATTGCCCAGGCATGCCCAGGCATTGCCAGGAGTTGCCAGTCATTGCCGAGGCATTGCCATGCATTGCCAGTCATTGCCAGGCATTGCCACGTATTGCCCAGGCATTGCGATGCATTGCCCAGGCACTGCCAGGCATTGCCCATGCATTGCCAGGCATTGCCAGGCATTGTAAGGTATTGACCAGGCATTGCCACGCATTGCTAGGCTTTGCCCAGGCATTTCGAGGCATTGCTTGACATTGCGAGGCTTTGCAAGGCATTACCCAGGCATTGCGAGGCATTGCCCAGGCATTGCCAGGCATATCTCAGACATTGCCAGGCATTACCCGGGCATTGCTAGGCATTGCCAGGCAGTGCAAGGCATTGCCTATGCATTGCCATGCATTGCCATGCATTGTGACAGAAGAATGCAAGAAGCAGGGACGCTAGGAGCAGAAACGAGCAGAAGCACTGAAGCATGCAGGAGGGTGTTATCATAGTGACTAAAGTGGACAGGCGAGTCCAATCCTAACGAGTTAGTCACAAGGCCTTGAGAGAGTTGAGGCGCCGGATCTCTGAAGTAGACAGAGGGTCATCAGGGAGCACGAGAGTGAAGCGAGTGATGTGCTGAGAGTGATCGAAGGGTCGAGAGTGACAAAGCGAAGCGTGAGGTGGGAATGGTGGGCAAAAGCACAAGAGGAGATGAGTAAGCAGAGAAGGTACATGGCGGTGAAGCTACGGAACCAAAGGGAACAAGATGAATAGAACTGTTCTGGTTCAACTCGATGGAATGAACATCCTCGGTATATATGGACAGAACAGGACAAAAGGATTTGCAACGGTTTATCTCCGCTAGCCGGACGCGGGTGACGCTCGTCACTTTATTAGGGGATCTCTTGAGCGTTCGGTCCCAACGGGTAGTCCCGAGAGCTGTTGGTCAAGTTGGTTCGGTGGAGGACCTGAACCGTTATTGAGAGCTTGGATATTTTGCAAGAGACTTGTCTTGTCAGATTCTGCTTTTCCAACACCCCCCGTGAATCTTACGAGGTTGAAGGAGAGTGACCTCTTATGTTAGTGGTAGTATACTTCCTCCCACATGGATGACCGTTCCACTCCACAATGTATCAGCAGGTTGTTCCACATTTTCCCGAGGTCAGAAGGGAATTCATCTACGAGCTGATTAAATCTTTGTCTGATGACTCATTTGAGTCCTTCCCTGGTTTCCTGGTGAATCTGCTCCTGGTAGAGACGGAGGGTTTCATCGGAAACTGTTGGCCCCAGGTAGGTCAGATTTCCAAGAAGGACATCAGTGATTCTGTAGCCATGTAGGAGTTCCGGGTACAGAGCCTTGTACACCTGACTTGCCCACGCTTGTGCTGTAAAGGGGCGAGAGGTGTGACGTAGAACACGTACTTGTCCGGTGATATCTGGAAAAATGACGTTGGACTGACACCTGGTTGCAACCCACTGTTTCCTCCAAGCTTACTACAGGATATGATGCCACAGTTCATGGATAGAGTTGGTCTTCATGAAGGTCCAAAGCAGACGGTAGACATTGAAGAAGGCGTCGTCGCACTGTGGAATGGGACAATATGGCGAGTGAAGGTGTTCATATTGTCCACTAAGGAGTTGTGCCACATTGTATTGGTTGATGGGGGGTTCTTTGTGCCAAGGTAAGCACTTGGTCTTCCCAACCAATGATATTGCTTCCATCGTATTTGAGCATGGCACATGTCTCCCAGGAGAGAGCCATGTGGAGAAGTGAGAGAATAGATGAAAGGGAAGGGATGACACTGCCATCGTGTCAGTCACATGAGAGGCTATGCCACATCTGATCTTCTATGTCCCTATAGGGAAGTGGAGACGAGCAAAGAGGGAAAACTGGGTTGAGGAGAGAAAGGAGGCTGCTGCAGGGAGGAGATATTGTGACGGCGGTGGATGCGCAGGGATGAGACAATGTGCAGATCCTTGAGGCGACTGAGTGGATGATGAGAGCAGAAGACGGCGGAGGAATGTTGAGCAGAGGAGCGAGTGATAATGGGAGTAGGCACAGGGATGGAACCTCGTGTGCTAAGGAAGTTCCGGCGTGGGCACACTTCATCGCGAGGCAGGCTATATGACCGGGCGGATCCTTATGCTGAGAAAGCAAGGACAGCAGACGATGACGAAGGGCGGTTTGAACGGCGGAGTGGGCGCAGGGGCGAAACCACGTGCGCGGTGGAAGTTTTGGCGTGGGCGTAGGTCGACGCAGAACAGGCAATGCAACAGGCCGGATCCTTGTGCCTATCAGATGATAAAAGCTAGTGACGGCAGAGGAAGGATAGACTAAGAAGTGGACGCATGTGTGAAAGCACGTGCGCTACGGCAATAAAGGTGGTAGAAGGCGGCAAGGGGAAGGCAGTTGCCAACACGCCGCAAGAAATCTGCTGCCGACGCGGGTGCAGGCAGCTGCAAAGCAGGCAGCTAGCTCGTGTAGATCCTTGTGGTGGCCACAGATGCGGATTATGAGCAAGCAAAAGATGATGAGATAGGAGTGGGCGCAGGGGCAAAACCACGTGCGCTGCGGAAGGTTTTTGGTGTGGGTGCACGTTGTCGCAGAACAGGTGATGCGATCGGAGCAGAATATGTAGAAGTGAAACAGGAGGAGGTGGAGGCGGCTGATGACTAAGTGGGCGCAGGGGCAAAACCACGTGCGCTGAAGAAGAGGGATGACGGGGAAGACTGATGCTCAAGAGGCGTGGATGATGCAGATGATAACGGGCGACAAATGGAGCTAAGGAGGCTGATCTGATGACAAAGAACGACGCGAGGGAGGCAGATGAGGCTGAGTCGAGGAAGGAGGCTGGAGCAAAGATGATGAGGAGGGCTGAAGGCAGCAGATGAAGGTGACGTGAAGCTCCAAAAGAGGGAAGGCTGATGAAGATGATGAGGGCGTGACGAAGCTAGAGGATGGAGGCCGCAGTAGGCAGCGGATGGCGAGGGAGGAGACAACGCAACACAACCGTGTGCTCTTTCAGGAGAGTGACTGCTTGTTCCCTAGTTGGCCCGAGACAGGCATTGCCAGGCATTGCCATGCATTGCCCAGGAATTGTCAGGCATTGCCCAGGCATTGCCAAGCATTGTCCAGGCATTGCACAAGCATTGCCAAGGAATTGTCAGGCATTGCCAGGCGTTGCCGAGGCATTGCCAGATATTGCCAGGCATTGCCAGGCATTGCACAGGCATTACCAAACATTGCCCAGGCATTGCCACGCATTGTTAGGCATTGCCAGGCATTGCCAGGTATTGGCAAGCGATGCCAGGGCATTGCCAAGCATTGGCGAGCATTGCCAGGCCATTCCCAAGCATTGTCAGGCATTGCCCAGGCATTGCAAAGGCATGGCCGGGGCATTGCCATGTATTGCCACACATTGCCGAGGCATTGCCAGGCATTGCCGAGGCATTGTCGGGCATTTCCCAGGCATTGCCATGCATTGCCACGCATTGGCAAGCATTGCCCAGGCATTGCCTGGCATTGCCTACGCATTGCCAGGCATTGCCAGGAATTTCTCAAGCATTACCAGGCGTTGCCCAAGCATTCCAGGCATGCCCAGGCATTGCCAGGCATTACCCAAGCATGCCTGGGTCGAAGCCTGTTTGCCTGGCAATGCCTAGGCATGCCTGTGTACTGCCTGGCAAAGCCTGGGCAATGCCTAGGTAATGCCTAGAAATGCCTGGCAATGCATGGGTAATGCTTGTGCAATGCCTGGGCAATGCATAGCAATGCCTGGCAATGCCTGACAATGCCTGACAATGCCTGGCAATGCCTAGCAATGCCTGAGCAATGCCTGGCAATGCCTAGGAATGCCTGGGCATTGCCTTGTAATGCCTGGCAATGGCTAGGGAATGCCTGGCAATGCCTGTGCAACGCCTAGCAATGCCTGGCAATGCATGGCAATGCCTGGCAATGCCCGACAATGCCTGGCAATGCCTGGTAATGCCGCAGCAATGCCTGGGCAATGCCTGGACAAATCTTTGTAATGCTTGGGAAATGCCTGGCAATGCCTGGGCAATGCCTTGAAATGCTTGGGCAATGCCTGGCATGTCTGGCAATGCTTGGGCAATGCATGAAAATGCTGAGGCAATGCCTGGAGATTTCTGGCAATGCCTGGAAATGCCCGAGCAATGCCTGGCATTGCATGGGCAATGCCTGGCAATGCCTAACAATGCCTGGCAATGCCTGGGCAATGCTTGGCAATGCATGGGCAATGCCTGGCAATGCCTGGGCAATGCCTGGTGATGCCTGGCAATGCATGGAAATCCCTAGGTAATGCATGGCAATGCCTGGTCAATGCCCGGCAATACATGGCAATGCCTCGCAATGCGTCCGCAATGGCTGGAAATTTCTGAGTAACGCTTGGCAATAGTTGCCAGTGCCTGGCAATGCATGGCAATGCCCGGCAATGCCTGGAAATGCCTAACAATGCCCGGCATGCCTTGCAATGTCTTGGCAATTCCTGGGCAATGCTTGGCAATGCTTGGGCAATGCCTGGTAATGTTTGATAATGACTGGAAATGCCTGTGCAATGCCTGACAATGCTTGGCAATACCTGGCAATGCCTTGGCAATGCTTGGCAATGCCTGGCAATGCCTGGAAATGCGTGAGCAATGTCTGGGAATGCCTGGCAATGCCTAGGCAAGGCCTGACAATGCCTAGCAATACTTGGCAGCGCCTGGCAATGCCCGAGCAATCCCTAGCAAAGCCTTGGCAACTCCTGGCAATGCCTGGCAATGTCCGGACAATGCCTGGTAATGCCCGGGCAATGCCTGGAAATGCCCGGGAAATTCCTGGCAACGCCTCGGCAATGCATGGCAATGCATGGAAGATGCCTGGCTATGCCTAGAAATGTCTGACAATGCGTGGCAATGCCTGGCAATGCCTCGCAATGCCTGGCAATGCCTGGCAATGCCTAGGCAATGCCTGGCAATGCCTAACAATGCCTGGGCAATGCGTGGCAATGATTGGGCAATGCCCGGCATGCCCTGCAATGCTTGGGAAGTGCCCGTTAATGCCTAGGCAATGCCTGGCAATGCCTGGCAATTCCTGGGCAATGCCAGGCAATGCCTGGACAATGCCTGGCAATGCCTTGAAATGCCTGACAATGCCTGTACAATGCTTGTGCAATGCCTGGGCAATGTTTAACAATGCATGGGAATTCTTGGCAATGCCTTACAATGCGTGGCAATGCCTAGAAATGCTTGGGTAATGCCTGGCAATGCCTAGGAATGCCTGGGCAATGCCTTGTCATGCCTGGCAATGCCTGGGCAATGCCTGGTAATGCCTCGGCAATGCATAGCAATGTGTAGCAATTCCTGGCAATCCCTGGCAATGCCTGACAATGCCCGGCAATGCCTGAGAATGCCTCAGCAATGCCTCGGTAATGCCAAGCATTGCCAGGCATTGCCATGCATTCCAGGGCGTTGCCAGGCATTGCCCAGGCATTGCCAGGCATTGCCATGCATTTTCCAGGCATTGCCAAGCATTGCCAAGCCTTGCCTAGGCATTGCCAGGCATTGCCAGGCATTGCCCAGGCATTGCCAAGCATTGACCATGCATTTCCAGGCATTGCCACGCATTGCCACGCATTGCTAGGCATTGCCCAGGCATTGCCAGGCACTGTCAGGCATTGCCACGCATTGCCAGGCATTGGCAAGCATTGCCGAGACATTGCCTGGCGTTGCCCAAGCATTACCTGGCATTGCAAGGCAATGCCAGGCACAGCAAGGCATTGCCAGGCATTCCCCATGCATTCCCCAGGCATTGTCCGAGCATTGCCAGGCATTGCCCAGGCATTGCTAGGCATTGCCAGGCATTACCCAGGCATTTCCAGGCATTGCTCAGGCCTTACCAGGCATTGGAAGCATTACAAAGGCATTGCCAGGCATTGCCAATCATTCCCAGGCATTGCCCATGCATTGCCAGGTATTGCCATGCATTGCCCGGGCATTGCGAGGCATTGCTTGGCATTGCCAGGCATTACAAGGCATTGCCGAGGCATTGCCAAGCATTGCAAAACATTGCCCAGGAATTGCCAGGCATTGCCACACAGTGCCACACATTGCCAGGCATTGCCAAAGAATTTCCAAGCATTGCCACGCATTGCCAAGCATCGCCAAGCATTACCCAGGCATTCCGAGGCACTGCCATGCATTGTCCAGGCATTGCTAGGCATTGCGAGGCATTGCCCAGGCGTCACTTTGCATTACCCAGGCATTGCCCAGGCATGTCCAGGCATTGCCGAAATTGCCAGTCATTGCCAGGCATTGCCAAGCATTGCTAGGCGTTGCCCAGGCATTACCAGGCATTACCCAAGCATTACCGGGCATTGTCCAGGCGTTGCCAAGCATTGCCAGGCATTGCCCATGAATTGCCAGGCATTGCCAGGCATTGTTCCGCCATTGCTAGGCATTGTCCAGGCATTACCAGGCATTCCCCAGGCATTGCCAGGCATTGCCTGGCATTACCCACGCATTGCCATGCATTGCCAAGCATTGCCAGGCATTGCAAGGCATTGCCAGTCATTGCCAGGCATTTCCAGGCATTGCCAAGCATTGCGTGGGCAATGCCAGGCATTGCCTTGGCATTGTTAGGCATTGCCCAAGCATTACCAAGCATTGCCAGGCATTGCCCAGGCATTGCCACGCATTGCTAGGCATTGTACAGGCATTGCCAGGCATTGACAGGCATTGCCAGGCATTGCCAAGGCATTGCCATGCATTGCCCATGCATTGTCAGGCATTGCCTAGGCATTGCCAGGCATTGCTGGGCATTGCCTAGGCATTGCGAGGCATTGCCCAGGCATTGTCAGGCATTGCCAGGCATTGCTTATGCATTGCCAGGCATTGCAAAAAATTGCCTAGGCATTGCCAGGTGTTTTCATGCAGTGCCAGGCATTGCCAGGCATTTCCCATGCATTGCCAAGCACTGCCAGGCATTACCCACGCATTGCCAGGCATTACCAAGAATTACTAGGCATTGCCAGGCATTGCCGGGTATTCTTTGAGGCATTGCCAAGTATTTCCAGGCATTGCCACTCATTCCCATGCATTGCCCAGGCATTGCCAGGCATTGCCCGGGGATTGTCAATTATTGCGCGTGCAATGCCAGGCATTGCCAGGCATTGACCAGGCATTGCCAGGCATTGCAAAACATTGCCCAGGCATTGCTAGGCAGTGCCAGGCATTGCCAGGCATTGTACAGGCATTGCCAAGCATTGCCAGGCATTACCCAAGCTTTGCCAGGCATTGCCTAGGCACTGCCAGGCATTGCCCAGGCATTGCCAGGTATTACCAGGCATTACCATGCATTGCCAGGCATTGCCACGCGATGCCAAGCATTGCCTAGGCATTGTCAGGCATTGCGCGGGCATTGCCAAGCATTGCCAGGCATTGCCGAGGCATTGCCAGGCATTGCAAAACATTGCCCAGGCATTGCCAGGTATTGCCAGGCAGGTGTGGGCATTGCCAGGAATTGCCCAGGCATTGCCCAGGAATTGCCAGGCATTGCCAGGCATTGCCAAGTATTGCCAGGCATTGCCCACGCATTGCCACGCATTGCCAGGGCATTGCCACTCATTGCCAAGCATTGCCAGGCATTGCCCAGGCATTGCAAGGCATTGTCCAAGCATTGCTAGGCATTGCCAGGCATTGCCCAGACATCGCTGAGCATTACCCAGGCATTTCCCACGCATGCCCAGACATTGTCAGGCATTGCTAGTCATAGCTAAGCATTGCCTAGGCATTGCCAGGCATTGCAACGCATCGCTCAAGCATTGCTAGGCGTTGCCCAAGCATTGCCAGGCATTGTCAAGCATTGCCCAGGCATTGCCAGGCATTGCTTTGCATTGCTAGGCATTGCCTAGGCATTGCCAGGCATTGCCAGGCTTTTCCAAGCATTGCCTAGTCATAGCAAGGCATTGCCAGGCATTGCCCATGCATTGCCAGGCATTACCATGCATTGCTAAGCCATTAGGAGGCATTGCCCGGCATTGCCAGGCATTGCCAGGCATTGCCCAAGCATTGCTAGGCATTGTCAGGCACTACCCAGACATCCCTTGGCATTACCCTCGCATTGCCCAGGCATACCCAGACATTGCCACGCATTGCGAGTCATAGCTAGACATTGCCCAGGCATTGCAAGGAATTGCCACGCATTGCTGAGGCATTGCTAGGCATTGCCCAAGGATTGCCAATAATTGCCCAGGCATTGCCAGACATTACCCAAGCATTGCCGAGGCATTGCCAAGCACTGCCATGCATTGCCATGCATTGCCAGGCATTGCCAGGCATTGCCAGGCATTGCCAGGCATTGCTCAGGCATTCCAAGGCTTTGCCAGGCATTACACAGGCATTTCCAGGCATTGCCAGGCATTGCTCAGGCATTGCCAGGCATTGCCCAGCATAACCCAGGCATTGCCATGCATTACTAGGTAATGCCCAGGCATTACCAAGCATTGCTAGGCATTGCCTGGCATTGCCCAGGCATTGCCAAGCATTTCTCAGGCATTGCCAGGCATTGCCTAGGAATTGCTAGGTATTGCGCAGGCATCGCCAGGCATTGCTAGTCATTGCCAGGCATTGCCTGGCATTACCCAAGCATTACCAGGCATTGCCAAGCCTTGCCTAGGCATTGTCAGGCATTGCCAGGCATTGCTTAGGCATTGCCAGGCATTGGCCAGGCATTGTTAGGCATTGACAGGCATTGCAAGGCAAGGGCAAGCATTGCCCACGCATTGCCTGGCATTGCCCAAGCATTGCCAGGCATTGCAAGGCATTGCTAGGCAGAGCCAGGCATTGCCATGCATTCCCCAAGCATTTTCCATGCATTGTCCAAGCATTGCCACGCATTGCCTAGGCATTGCCAAGCATTGCCCAGGCATTACCAGGCATTGCCCAGGCATTGCCAGGCATTACCTAGGCATTGCGAGGCGTTGCAAGGAATTGCCAGGCATTGCCCAGGAACTGCCAGGCATTGCGAGGCATTGTCCAGCCATTGCTAGGCATTGTCCAGGCATTACTAGGCTTTGCCCAGGCATTGCCAGGCATTTCCAGGCATTGCCCAACCATTGTCAGGCATTGTTGGAGCATTGCCAGGCATTCCTCAGGCATTGCCAGGCATTGCCTGGAATTACCCACGCATTGCCATGCATTGCCAGGCATTGCCAGGCATTGCAAGACATTGCCAGTCATTGTTTGGCATTGCAAGGCATTGCCGGGCATTGCGTATGCAATGCCAGGCATTGCCTTGGCATTGCTGGGCATTGCCCAAGCATTGCCACCCATTGCTAGGCATTGCCAAGGCATTGCTAGGCATTGACAGGCATTGCCACGCATTGCCAAGGCATTGCCACGCATTGCCATGGATTGCCCGGGCATTGCCAGGCATTGACCAGGCATTCTCAGGCATTGCCCAGAAATTGCTAGGCATTGCTCGGCATTGTCCAGGCATTGCCAGGCATTGCCCAGTCATTGCCAGGCATTGCATAGGCATTGCCAGGCATTGAAAAGCATTGCCGAAGCATTGCGAGGCATTTCCATGCACTGCCACGCATTGGTAGGCATTGCCCAGGCATTGCCATGCATTGCCAGGCATCACCTACGCATTGCCAGGCATTGCTAGGCATTGCCATGCATTGCCGGGCATTTTTTGAGGCATTGCCAGGTATTTCCACGCATTCCCACTCATTCCCATCCATTGTCCAGGCATTGCCAGGCATTGCGCGGCATTGCCCAGGCATTGTCAGTCATTGTGCGTGCACTGCCAGGAATTGCTAGGAACTGACCAGGCATTGCCACGCATTGCAAAACATTGCACATGCATTCCTAGGCAGTGCCAGGCATTGCCAGGCATTGTCTAGGCATTGCCTAGCATTGCCAGGCATTACCCAAGCTTTGCGAGGCATTTCCTAGGCACTGCCAAGCATTGCCCAGGCATTGTCAGGCATTGCACGGGCATTGCCAAGCATTGCCGGGCATTGCCGAGGCATTGCTAGGCATTGAAAAACATTGCCTAGGCATTGCCAGGCATTGCCAGGCAGGTTTAGGCATTGCCAGGCATTGCCTAGGCATTGCCAGGCATTGCAAAGTATTGCCAGGCATTGCTCAGGCATTGCCTCGCATTGCCAGGACATTGCAAGGCATTGCCAAGCATTACCAGGCATTGCCCAGGCATTGCCAGGCATTTTCTAAGCATTGCTAGGCATTGTGAGGCATTGCCCAGACATCGCTTGGCATTACCCAGGCATTGCCCTGGCATGTCCAGACATTGCCAGGCATTGCCTTTCAGAGCTAAGCATTGCCTAGGCATTGCAAGGCATTGCCCAGGTATTACCCAGGCATTGCCAGGCATTGCCCAAGCAATGCTAGGCGTTGCCCAGGCATTGCCAGCCATTTACCCCGGCATTGCTAGGCATTGCCACGCATTGCCAAGCATTGCCAGGCATTGCAAGCATTGCCATGCATTGCCAGTCATTGCCAGGCATTGCCACGCATTGTCCGAGCAATACTAGGCACTTCCCAAGAACTGCCCAAGCATTGCCATGCATTGTCAAGCATTGTCCACGCATTGCTGGGCATTGCTTGGCATTGCTAGGCATTGCCCAGGCATTGAAAGGCATTGCCAGGCACTGCCCAGGCATTACAAGGCATTGCCTGGCTTTGCCAGACATTGCCAAGCATTGCCGAGGCATTACCAGGCATTGCCAAGGTGTTGCCAGGCATTGCCCAGGCATTGTCAAGCATTGCCAGGCATTTCCCGGCCATTGCTTGGCATTGTCAAGGCATTGCCAGGCATTTCCCATGCATTGCCAGGCATTGCCATGCATTTCTCAGCCATTACCAGGCATTGCCCGGTATTGCCAGGCATTGCCAGGCATTGCCCAGGCATTGCCGGGCATTGCCATGCATTGCCAGGGCATTGCTAGTCATTGCCAGGCATTGCCAGGCACTGCCTAGGCATTGCCAGGAATTACCCAAGCATTGCGAGGCATGCTAGGCATTGCACAAGAATTGCCAGGCATTGCGAGGCATTACCCACGTATTGCCAGGCATTGCCGGGCATTGCCCTGGCATTGCCAGGCATTGCTCAAACATTGGTAGGCATTGCCCAAGCATTGCCAAGCATTGCCAGGCATTGCCCAGGCATTGCCACGCATTGCGCGGGCATTGCCATGCATTGCCAATCATTGCCAAGCATTTCCCAGGCATCGCGAGGCATTGCCAGGCATTTCTAGGCATTGCCAGGCATTGTCCAGGCATTGCCAAGCATTGCCATGCATTGACCAGGCATTCGTACACATTGCCAGGCATTGCCCAGGCATTGCCCAGGCATTGTCAGGCATTGCTGGGCATGTTCCAGGCAATGCCAGGCATTGCCCAGGCATTTCCAGGCATTGTCAGGCATTGCACGGGCATTGTCATGCATTGCTTCGCATTGCCAAGCATTTCCAGGCATTACCCAAGCATTGCCAGGCATTGCCAAGCATTGCCCGAGCATTGTCAGGCATTGCCAAGCATTACCAGGCATTGCCAGGCATTGCGAGGCAATGCCATGCATTGCGCGGGCATTGCCAAGCATTGCAAGGCATTGCTGAGGCCTTGCCAAACATCGCAAAACATTGCCAAGGCATTTCTAAGCATTGCCAGGCAATTTCAGGCACTGCCAAGCATTGCCCGGGCATTGCCAAGCATTGCCAAGCATTGCCAGGCATTGCCTAGGCATTGCCACGCATTGCCCGGGCATTACCATGCATTGCCAAGCATTGCCAGGCTTTGCCCAGGCATTGCCGGGCATTGCCCAAGCATTGCTAGGCATTGCCAGGCATTGCCCAGACATCGCTTGGCATTATCCTGGCATTGCCCAGGCATGCCCAGACATTGCCAGGCATTGCGAGTCATAGCTAGGCATTGCCCAGGCATTTTCAGGCATTGCCACGCATTGCCGAGGCATTGCTAGGCATTGCCCAAGCATTGCCAATCATTGCCCAGGCATTGCCAGACATTGCCCATGCATTGCCGAGGCATTTCCAGGCATTGCCATGCATTGCCATGCATTTCCAGGCATTGCCAGGCATTGCCAGGCATTACCAGGCATTGCCGAGGCATTCCCAGGCTTTGCCACACATTGCACAGGCATTCCTAGGCATTGCCATACATTGCCCAAGCATTGCCAGGCATTGCCAAGCATAACCTAGGCATTGCTAAGCATTAGTAGGTAATGCCTAGGCATTGCCTCGCATTGCTAGGCATTGCCTCGCATTGCCCAGGCATTGCAAGGAATTTCCCAGGCATTGCCAGGCATTGCCATGAATTTCCAAGGCATTGCCAGGCATTGTCGGGCATTTCCAAGCATTGTCAAGCATTGCCAGGCATTGCCCAAGCATTGTACATGCATTGCTGAGGCATTGCCAGGCATTACCAAGCATTGCCAGGTATTGCTAGGTACTGCCAGGCATTGCCAGGCATTGCCAGGCATTCCTAGGCATTGCCAGGCATTGCCCAGGCATTACCAGGCATTACTAAGCATTGTCAAGGCATTGCCAGGCATTTCCTAGGCATTCCCAGGCATTTCCAGGCATTGCCTAGGCATTGCCAGGTATTGCCCAGGCATCGCCAGGCATTGCCTGTCAATGCCAGGCATTGCCTGGCATTACCAAAGCATTACCAGACATTGCCAAGCCTTGCATAGGCATTGCCAGGCATTGCTTAGGCATGGCGAGGTATTGCCAGGTATTGCCAGGCATTGCCCAGGCATTGCATGGCAGTGTTAGGCATTGACAGGCATTGCTAGGCAAGGGGAAGTATTGCCCAGGCATTGCCTGGCGTTGCCTAGGCATTGTCAGGCATTGCAAGGCATTGCTAGGCACAGCCAGGCATTACCATGCATTCCCCAAGCATTCCCCATGCATTGTCCAAGCATTGCCAGGCATTGCCCAGGCATTGCCAGGCATTGCCAGGCATTGCTCAGGCCATACCAGGCATTGCGAGGCATTGCTGAGGCATTGCCAGGCATTCACGCGCATTGCCTAGGCATTGCTAGGCATTGCAAAACATTACCCAGGCATTGTCCAGGCATTGCCAGGCATTGTCCAGGAATTGCCAGGCATTGCCATGCATTGCCCAAGCATTGCCAGGCATTGCCAAGCATAACCAAGCATTACCCAGACATTCCCAGACATTGTGATGCATAGTCCAGGCATTGCTAGGCATTGCCAGGCATTGCCTAGGCATCACTTCGCATTTCCCAGGCATTGCCCATGCATGCCCAGGCATTGCCAGGCATTGCCAATCATTGCCACGCATTGCCCAAGCATTGCTAGGCATTGCCACGCGTTGCCCAAGCATTGAGAGGCATTGCACAAGCATTGCCATGCATTGGCCATGCATTGCTAGGCATTGCCATGCATTGCCAGGCATTGCCCAGCCATTGCCATGCATTGATAGGCATTATATGGGCATTGCCAGGTATTGCTTGACATTGCCAGGCTTTGCCAGACATTGCACAGGCATTGCCTAGAGATTGCCAGGCATTACCCAGGCATTACCAGACATTGCTCGGGCATTGCTAGGCATTGCCACGCATTTCCCAGGCATTGCCCAAGCATTTGCTGGCATTGCCAGGCATTGCAAGGCATTGCCTAGGCATTGCCATGCATTGCCATGCATTGCCATGCATTGCCCAGACACTGCAAGGCATTGCCAGGCATTGCCAAGCATTATCTAAGCATTACCCAGCATTACCCAGGCATTACCCACGCATTGCCACGCATTGCCCAAGCATTGCCCAGGCATCACCGGGCATTGCCGGGCATTGCCAAGCATTGTTCTGGCATTGCCATGCATTCCCAAGCATTGCCATACATTGCCCAGGCATTGCCACGCATTGCTAGGCATAGCCCAGGCATTGCCAGGCATTACCAGGCATTACACAGGCATTACCAGGCATTGCCAGGCTTTTCCACGCACTGTCAAGCATTGCCCAGGCATTACCAGGCATTGCCCAGGCATTGCCAGGCATTGCCAGGCATTGCCCAGGCATTACCAAGCATTGCCCAGGCATTGCCAGGCATTGCCTAAGCATTGCCCGGCATTGCCAGGCATTGTTCGGGCATTGCCAGGCATTGTCCAACACTTCCTAGGCACTGTCCAGGCATTGCCAGGCTCTACCTGGGCATTGCCAGGCATTGCCAAGCATTGCCCAACCATTACCAGGCATTGTCGAAGCATTGCCAAGCATTCCCCAAGCATTGCCTGGCATTGCGTAGGCATTGCCAGGCGTTGCCAGACATTGCCAAGCATTGCCCAGGAATTGCCAGGCATTGCCAAGTATTGTCCAACAATTGTCGGGCATTCCCCAGGCGTTACCATGCATTACGAGGCATTACCCACGTATTGCCAGGCATTGCCAGGCATTGCCAGGCATTGCCAGGCATTACCAGGCATTTCCATTCATTGCCAGGCATTGCTAGGCATTCCCGGGCATTGCCTGGGCATTGCCACGCATTACCCGGGCATTGCCACGGATTGCCAAGCATTCCTAGGCTTTACCCAGGCATTGCCAGACATTGCAAGGCATTGCCAGACATTTCCAAGCATTTCCCAGGCATTGCCAAGCATTGACACGCATTGCCAGGCATTGCCCAGGCATTGCCACGCATTGCCATGCAATGCCCAGTCAGTGCCTGGCATTGCCCAGGCAATGTCAAGCATTGCCAGGCATTGTTGGGCATTGCCCAGGCATTGCCAGGCATTGTCCAAGCATTGCCAGGCATTGCCAGGCATTGCTTAGGCATTGCGAGGCATTGTCAAGCACCGCCCAGACATTGCCAGGCATTGCTAGGCACTGCTCAGGCATTGCCAAGCATTGCCAGAAATTACCGGGAATGGACAAGAATTGCCAATCAAGGTAAGTGTTGCCTGGCACTTACACGCACTTACACACAGTTACACGCACTTACACATACTTACACGCAATTACACGCACTTACACGCACTTATACAAACTTACACGCACTTACACACACTTACATGTACTTACACACACTTACACGCACTTACACATACTTAAACACACTTACACGTACTTACACGTACTTACACGCACTTACACGCAGTTACACGCACTTACATGTACTTAGACGCACTTATACACACTTACACACACTTACATGCACTTACACGTACTTACACACACTTACACACACTTACATGCACATACACGTACTTACACACACTCACAAGCACTTACACGCACTGACACGCACTTACACATACTTACACACACTTACACATAGTTACACACACATATATGCACTTACACGCACTTACACGCACTTACATGTAATTAATTATACTTCCACTCACTTATACGCAATTACACAAACTTACATCACTTACACGCACTTACAAGTGATTACACGTACTTACAAACACTTACACGAAATTACACGCACTTACACGTACTTACACGTACTTATATGCACTTACACGTACGTACACATACGTACACACACTTACTCGCACTTACACAAACTTACACACACTTACACACAGTTACATGTACTTACACGCAGTTACACGCACTTACACGCACTAACACGCATTTACATACACTTACAAGCACTTACACGTACTTACATGTACTTATACGCACTTACACGCACTTACACGCACTTACACGCAGTTACACGCACTTACACACACTTCCAGGCACTTACACACACTTACACATACTTACACACACTTACACGCACATACATGTCCTTACACGCATGTACACGCAATTACACATACTTACACGCACTTACATGCACTTACACGCACATACCCGCACGTACACGCACTTACACGCAGTTACACACACTTACATGCACTTGTACTTACTTACACGCACTTAGACACACTTACATGCACTTACACACACTAACATGTACTTACACCCACTCACACACACTTACACGCACTTACACACACTTACACACACTTACACGCACTTACATGCACTTACACGTACTTACACGTACTTACACGCACTTGCATGCACTTGCATACACTTATACGTACTCACACGTACTTACACGCACTTACACGCACTTACACGCACTTACACACAGTTACACGCACTTATACATGCTTACACGCACTTACACGCACTTACATGCATGTACACGCAGTAACACGCACTTACACGCACTTACACGCACTTACTTGCACTTACATGTACTTACACGCACTTACACGCACTTATACACACTTACACGTACTTACATCCACTTACACGCTCTTACACGCACTTACACGCACTAATATGCACTTACACACACTTAAAAACACTTACACGCACTTACATGCACTTACATGGACGTACACACACTTACATGCACTTACATGCACTTACACGCACTTACACGTACTTACACGCACTTACACGCACTTACACGTACTTACACACACTTTCACGCACTTGCACACACTTACACACACTTATACGTACTTACACGCAGGTACACGCACTTACACGCACATACACGTAGTTAATTGCACTTACACGCACATACACGCACTTACACAAACCTACATGCACTTACACACACTTACATGTACTTACACGTACTTACAAACACTTAAACACACTTACACGCACTTACACATACTTACATGCACTTACACACACTTACATGCACTTACACGCACTTACATGTACTTACACGCACTTACAAATACTTACATGCACTTACACGCACTTACACACAGTTACACGCACTTACACGTACTTACACGTACTTACACGTACTTACACGCACTTACACGCACTTACACGTACTTACACATACTTACACGCACTTGCACACACTTACACACACTTATACGTACTTACACGCAGGTACACGCACTTACACGCACTTACA
Source organism: Penium margaritaceum (assembly GCA_023375785.1). NCBI lineage: Eukaryota > Viridiplantae > Streptophyta > Zygnematophyceae > Desmidiales > Peniaceae > Penium > Penium margaritaceum. Next base: position 168,932 of record SZWC01001124.1, read on the forward strand.
CGCAATTAATTACACTTACACGTACTTACACGCACTTACACAAACGTACACTCACTTACACACACTTACATGTACTTACACGCACTTACAAACACTTACATGCACTTACACGCACTTACATGCACTTACACAAATTTACACACACTTACACACACTTACATGTACTTACACGCACTTACAAACACTTACATGCACTTACATGACCTTACACACACTTACATTAACTTACATGCACTTACACATACTTATATGTATTTACACGCAGTTAGAAACACTTACATGCACGTACACGCACTTACCCACTAACACGCACTTACATGCACTTACACAAACGTACACGCACTTACACATACTTACATGTACTTACACGCACTTACAAACACTTACATGCACTTACACGCACTTATACACCCTTACATGCACTTACACGCACTTACACATACTTACACGCACTTACACGCAGTAACACACACATACACATGCTTCCACGCACTTACACGCACTTACACACATTTACACACACTTGCACACACTTACACGCACTTATACACACTTAGTCGCACTTACACGTACTTACACGCACTTACACGCACTGACACGCACTGACACACACTTACACGTAATTACATCCACTTACACGCTCTTACACGCACTTACACACACTAACATGCACTTACACACACTTACACACACTTACACGCACTTACACGCACTTGCATGCACGTACACGCACTTACACGTACTTACACGCTCTTACACGCACTTATACGCACGTACACACACTTACACGCACTTGCACACACTTACACACACTTATATGTACTTATACACAGGTACATGCACGTACACGTACTTACACACAGTTAATTGCACTTACACGCACTTACACGCACTTAAACAAACTAACACGCACTTACAGGCACTTACATGTCCTTACACGCACTTACACACACTTACATGCACTTATAAGCACTTACACGCACTTACATGCACTTACACGTACTTACAAGTACTTACACGCACTTACACACACTTACACACACTTACACGCACTTACACGTACTTACACACACTTACTCACACTTATACCCACTTACACGTACTTATACGCACTTACACGCACTAACATGCACTTAGATATACTAACATGCATTTACACGCACTTATACGTACATACACGCACTTACATGCACTTACATGCACTTACACGTACTTACATGCACTTACACATGCTTAAACGCACTTACACATACTTACACGCACTTACACGCACTTAGACATACTTACACATACTTAAACGTACTTACACGCAGTTACATGCACTTTCAAACACTTACACGTACTTACACGTAGTTACACACAGTAACACGCACTTACACGCACTTCCACGCACTTACACGCACTTACAGACACTTGTACACACTTACACACAGTTACACGTACTTACACATAGTTATACACACTTACACGTACTTACACGTACTTACACGCACTTACACGCACTTACACACACTTACACGCACTTACACGCACTTACAAGCACTTACACGCACTTACATACATTCACACGTACTTAGCCACACTTATCCGCACTTACACACAATAACACGCACTTACAAGCACTTACAAGAACTTACACACACTTACATGCACTTACACACAGTTACACGCAGTGAAAAAAAATTACAGGTACGTACACACACTTACACGCACTTACACGCACTTACACACACTTACACGCACTTATACACACTTACACGCACTTACACGCAGTTACACCTACTTACACAGTGTTCCACGTACTTACACACACTTGCACGCACTTACACACACTTGTACGCACTTGTACACACTTACACATACTAACACGCACTTACAAGCACTTACACGCACTTACACGCACTAACATGTTCTTACACGCACTTACATGTACGTACACGCACTTACACGCACTTACAAGAACTTACATGCACTTACACCCACTTACAAGCAGTTACACGCACTTTCACATACTTTCACGCACTTACTCGTAATTACACGCACTTACACATCATTACACGTACTTATACACACTTACACGCACTTACACGCACTTACACGCACTTACACATACTTACACACGCTTACACGCAGTTATATACACTTACACGCACTTACATGATATTACACGCACTTACGCACATACACGCACTTACACGCACTCACACGCACATACACGTACTTACACACACTTACACGCACTTTCGCACACTTACACGCACTTACACACACTGACACGTACTTACACACACTTACACGCACTTACACGCACTTACACGCACTTATACGCACTTACACCCACTTACACACACGTACACATAGTTACACACACTTACACGCAGTTACACACACTTACACGCGTTTACACACACTTACACACACTTACAAGCACTTGCACGCACCAACACACACTTACATGAACTTACACACACTTATACGCACTTACACGCACTTACACGCAGTTATACACACTTACACATACTTTCATGCACTTGCACATACTTAAACGCACTTACACACACTTATACACACTTACACGCACTTACACGCACTTACACGTACTTACACGCACTTACATGCACTTACACGCACTTACATGTACTTACACTCACTTACACGCACTTACACGCACTTACACGGACTTACACGCACTTACACATACTTACACGTACTTACACGTACTTATACGCAGTTACACGCACTTACACATGCTTACACGGACTTACATGCACTTACACGCATTTACACGCACTTACACACACTTCCACGCACTTACACACACATACATGCACTTACACACACTTACACGTACTTACACACACTTACACACACTTACACGCACTTATACGCACTTACACGCACTTACGTGCACTTACACAAACTTACACGCACCTACACATACTTACACGTACTTACACACACTTACACGCACTTACACGCACTTACACGCATTTACATGCACTTACATGTACTTACACACACTTACACACACTTACACACACTTACACACACTTACACACACTTACACATACTTACATACACTTACATGCACTCAGACGGACTTACACGCACTTACACGCACTTACACGTACTTACACGCACTTACAAGCAGTTAGACACACTTACATGCACTTACACGTACGTATACGCTCTTACACGCAATGACACACACTTACATGCACTTACAAGAACTAACACGCACTTACACGCACTTACACGCACTTACGCGCACTTACACCCACTTACACGCACTTACACGTACTTAGACACACTTACACGCACTTATAGGCACTTACACGCAGTTACAGGCACTTACACGCAGTTACACATATTTACACATGCTTACACGCACTTACATGCACATACACGCATTCACATGCACATACTCACACTTACATACACTTACACGCATTTACACGCACTTACTCACACTTACACACACTTACACGTACTTACATGTACTTACACACACTTACACATACTTACACACACTTACACGCAAATACACACACTTACACGCACTTATGCGCACTTACACAGACTTACACGCACCTACACGCACTTACACGTACTTACACGCACTTACACACAGTTACACATACTTACACGCACTTACATGCACTTACACGCACTTATACGCACTTACACGCACTTATACACACTTACACACACTTACACGCACTTATACGTAGTTACACGCACTTACACGCACTTACACGCAGTTACACACAGTTATACGCAGTTACACATACTTACACGCACTTCCACACTTACATACACTTACATGCACTTACACGCACTTACACGCACTTACACGCACTTACACATACTTACACGCACTTACGCGTACTTACACGCATTTACACGCACTTAAACGCACTTACACGCACTTACACGCAGTTATACGCACTTACATGCACTTACATGCACTTACACGTACTTACGTACTTACACCCACTTACACGCACTTACACGTACTTACACGCACTTACACGTACTTACACACACTTACACGCACTTACACGCACTTACACACACTTTTAGACACTTACATGAAGTTACACGCACTTACACATACTTACACGCATTTACATGCACTTACACGTACTTACACGCACTTACACGCACTTACACACACATGCACTCAGACGTACTTACAAGCACTTACACGCACTTACGCGCACTCGCACACACTTACACGCACTTATACGCACTTACATGCAAAAACACGTACTTACAAGAACTTACAAGAACTTACACGTACTTACACGCAGTTACACATAGTTACACACAGTTACACACACTTACACACACTTTTACTCACTTACATGCACTTACACACACTTACACATACTTACATGCACGTATACGCACTTACACGCACTTATACGTATTTACATGCACTTACATGCAATTACACGCACTTACACGTACTTACACGTACATAAACACACTTACACGCACTTACACACACTTATTCCTACTTACACAATGTTCCACGCACTTACACGCACTTACATGCACTTACACACACTTACTTGCACTTGTACACACTTACACATAATTACACCTTCTTACACGCAGTTAAGCGCACTTACACGCACTAAAACATACGTACACACACTTACACACACTTACATGCACTTACACATACTTACGCGCACTTACACGCGCTTACATGCACCTACACGCACTTACACGCACTTACAAGAACTTACATGCACTTACATCCACTTACACGCAGTTACACGCACTTACACATACTTACATGCACTTACAGGCACTTACACGTACATATACGCACTTACACGCACTTACACATACTTACACGCACTTACACGCACTTACACGTACTTACACGTACTTACACGCACGTACACGCAGTTGCACGCAGTTATTTGCACTTATACGCACTTACATGCACTTACACACACTTACGCACTTATATGTACGTAAAAGCACTTACATGCACTTACACGCACTTACACACACTTACACGCACTTACACGCACTTACACACACTTACACGTACTTACACGCACTGACATGCACTTACATGCACTTACATGCACTTACACACACTTACATGCACTTACACGCACTCACACAGACTTACACGTACTAACACGCACTTACATGAAGTTACACGTACTTACACGTGCTTACACGCACTTACATGTACGTACACGCATTTACACACACTTACACACACTTACACACACTTACACGCACTTACACGCACTTACACGCACTTACACGTCCTTACACACACTTACACATACTTATGCGCACTTATATGCACTTACACGTAGTTACGTGCACTTACACGGACTTACACGCACCCACACATACTTACACGTACTTACACCCACTTACACGCACTTACACGCACTTACACGCATTGACATGCACTTACATGTACTTACGCACACTAACACACACTTACACACACTTACACACACTTACATGTACTTACATGTACTTACATACACTCATACGTACTTACACGCACTTACACACCCTTACACGTACTTACACGCACTTACATGCACTGACACACACTTATGCCCTCTTACACGCAATTACGCGCACTTACAAGAACGTACACGTACTAACACGCACTTACACGCACTTACGCGCACTTACACCCACTCACACATACTTACACGCACTTACACACACTTACACGCACTTACATGCTCTCACACACAGTTACACACACTTACATGCAGTTACACGTACTTACACGAGCTTACACGCACTTACATGCACTTACATGCATTACATGCACTTATACACACTTACACACACTTACACGCACTTACACGTACTTACACGCACTTACACATACTTACACACACTTATACATACTTACACACACTTACACGCACTTACACACACTTACACGCACTTACGCGCACTTACACGGACTTATACGCTTCTACACGTACCTACACGTACCTACACACACTTACACGTACTTACACACACTTACACGCATTTACACACACTTACACGTACTTACACACACTTACACGTACTTACACACACTTAAACGCACTAACACGTACTTACACGCACTTACACACACGTAAACACTCTTACACGTACTTACACACACTTACGCACTTACACGCACTTATACGCAGTTACATGCACTTACACACACTTACACGCAGTTACACGCAGTTACACGTACTTACACGTACTTACACGCACTTCCACACTTACACACACTTACACGCACTTACACGCACTTACATGCACTTACACGCACTTACATGCACTTACACATACTTACACGCACTTACGTACACTTACACGTACTTACACGCAGTTACACATAGTCACACACAGTTACACGTACTTACACACACTTATACGCACTTAAACGCACTTACACACACTTAGACACACTTACACGCACTTACACGCACTTACATGCACTTACACGCATTTACATGTACTTACATGCAATTACACATACTTACACGTACTTACACGCATTTATACACACTTACACGCACTTACACACACTTACACCTACTTACATAGTGTTCCATGCACTTACACGCACTTACACGCACTAACACGCACTTGCATGCACTTGTATACACTTACACATACTTAAACCTACTTACACATAATTACACGCACTTACACACACTAACATGTACGTACACGTACTTACACGCACTTACATGCAGTTACACGTACTTACACGCACTTACATGCACTTACACGTACTTACACACACTTACAAGAACTTACACGCACTTACATCCACTTACACACAGTTACACGCACTTACACATACGTACATGAACATACACGCACTTCCACGCATTTACACGCACTTACACGCACTGACACATACTTACACGAACTTACATGCACTTACACGTACTTAAATGTACTTACACGCACTTACACTCACTCACACACAGTTATACGCAGTTATATGCACTTATACGCACTTACATGTACTTACACACACTTACACACTTACATGCACTTACACACACTTACACACACTTACACACACTTACACGCACTTACACGCACATACACGCACGTATCCACACTTACACACACTTACACGTGGTTACACACACTTACACGTACTTATACGCACTTACATGTACTTACACACACTATCGTGCACTTACAAGCACTTACAGGCACTTACACATACGTACACGCACTTACACGCACTTACATGCACTTACACAGTGTTACATGCACTTACACATGCTTACACACACTTACATGCACTTACACGCATGTACACATACTTACATACACTTACACGCACTTACACACACTTACATGCACTTACAGGCACTTACACGTACTTACACACACTTACACACTCTTATACGCACTTACATACACTTACACGGACTTACGTGCACTTACACAGACTTACACACACCTACACGCACTCACACGTACTTACACACACTTACACACACTTACACGCACTTACACGTACTTACATGCACTTACATGCACTTACACACACTTACACACAATTACACACAATTTCACGCACTTACACACACTTACACGCACTTACACGTACTTACACGCACTTACATGTACTTATACGCACTTACACACACTTACACGCACTTACACGCACTTACACGCACTTACATGCACATTCACGTACTTGCACACACTTACACGTACTTACACGCACTTACACGCACTTACACCCACTTACATACACTTACACACAGTTAATTGCACTTACACGCACTTACACACACTTACACAAACTTACATGCACTTACACGCACTTACACGTACGTACAAACATTTACAAACACTTACACGTACTTACACGCACTTACACGCACTTACACGCACTTACACACTCTTATACGCACTTATACGCACTAACATGCACTTACATGCACTTACACGCTCTAACACGTACTTACACGTACTTACGCGCACTTACACGCACTTACATGCACTTACACGCAGTAAGACGCACTTACACGTACTTACATGTACTTGTACACACTTACACGCACTTACACGCACTTACACGTGCTTACACGCACTTACACACACTTACACATACTTACACAAACTTACACGCACTTACATGTACTTACACGCACGTATACACACTTACACGTGTGTACACACACTTAGACACACTTACACGCACTTACATGCACTTTCACGCACTTACACATAATTACATGCACTTACACGCACTTGTACGCACTAACACGCACTTACACACATGTACACGTAGCTACACGCACTTACACACAGTTACACACGCTTCTACGCACTTACACGCACTTACACGCACTTAAAAGCACTTACACATACTTACACGCACTTACACACACTTACACACACTTACATGCACTTACATGCACTAACACGTAGTTACACGCACTTACACGTACTTACACGTACTTGTACACACTTACAGACACCTACACGCACTTACACACACTTACACGTACTTACACGCACTTCCACACTTACACACACTTACACGCACTTACACGCACTTACATGCACTTACACGCACTTACACGCACTTACACATACTTACATGCACTTACGCACACTTACACGTACGTACACGCAGTTACACGTAGTCACACATAGTTACACGTACTTACACACACTTACACGCACTTATACCCACTTACACACACTTAGACACACTTACACGCACTTACACACACTTACATGCACTTACACGCATTTACATGCACTTACATGCAATTACACGTACTTACACATACTTACACGCATTTATACACACTTACACACACTTACACACACTTACACCTACTTACTCAGTGTTCCATGCACTTACACGCACTTACACGCACTTACACGCACTTGCATGCACTTGTACACACTTACACATACTTACATGTACTTACACACAATTACACGCACTTACACACACAAACATGTACTTACACGTACTTACACGCACTTACATGCACTTACACGTACATACACACTCTTACAAGAACTTACACGCACTTACATCCACTTACATACAGTTACACGCACTTACACATACGTACATGCACATACACGCAGTTACACGCATTTACACGCACTTACACGCACTTACACGCACTTACACGCACTTACACATACTTACACGCACTTACATGCACTTACACGTACTTACATGTACTTACACGCACTTACACTCACTCATACGCAGTTATACGCAGTTATATGCACTTATACGCACTTACATGTACTTATACACACTTACACGCACTTACATGCACTTACACGCACATACACGCACGTATCCACAATTACACACACTTGCACGCGGTTACACACACTTACACGTACTTACACGCACTTACACGTACTTAGACGCACTATCATGCACTTACACGCACTTACAGGCACTTACACAAACGTACATGCACTTACACGCACTTACATGTACTTAGACAGAGTTACATGCACTTACACATGCTTACACACACTTACATGCACTTACACGCATATACACATACTTACATACACTTACACGCACTTACACGCACTTACATGCACTTACAGGCACTTACACGTGCTTACACACGCTTACACACTCTTATACGCACTTACATACACTTACACGCACTTACGTGCACTTACACAGACTTACACATACCTACACGCACGTACACGTACTTACACGTACTTACATGCACTTACATGCACTTACACACACTTACACACAATTACACACAATTACACACACTTACACACACTTCCAAGCACTTACACGTACTTACACGCACTTACATGTACTTATATGCACTTATACACACTTACATGCACTTACACGCACTTACACGCACTTACACGCACATTCACATACTTGCACACACTTACACGTACTTACACGCACTTACACGCACTTACACCCACTTACATGCACTTACACACAGTTAATTGCACTTACACACACTTACACACACTTACACGAACTTACATGCACTTACACGCACTTACACGTACTTACACACATTTACAAACACTTACACGTACTTACACGTACTTACACGTACTTACACACTCTTATACGCACTTATACGCACTAACATGCACTTACACGCACTTACACGTTCTAACACGCACTTACACGTACTTACACGTACTTACACGCACTTACATGCACTTATACGCAGTAACACGCACTTACACGTACTTACATGTACTTGTACACACTTACACGCACTTACACGCACTTACACGTACTTACACGCACTTACACACACTTACACATACTTACACACACTAACACGCACTTACACGTACTTATACGCACATATACACACTTACACGCGTTTACACACACTTAGACACCCTTACACGCACTTACATGCACTTACACGCACTTACACATAATTACATGCACTTACACGCACTTGTACGCACTTACACGCACTTACACACATGTACACGTAGTTACACGCACTTACACACAGTTACACACGCTTATATGCACTTACACGAACTTACACGCACTTTACAAGCACTTACACATACTTACACGCACTTACACACACTTACACACACTTACATGCACTTACATGCACTTACACGCAGTTACACGCACTTACACATACTTACACGTACTTGTAAACACTTACAGACACTTACACGCACTTACACACACTTACACGTACTAACACGCACTTATACACACTTACACGCACTTACACGCACTTACACGCACTTACACGTACTTTCTCGCATTGACATGCACTTATCCATACTTACACACACTTACACATAGTAACACACACTTACACACACTTACATGCACTAACACATACTTACATGCACTTACACACACTTACGCACACTTACACGTACTTGCACACACTTACACGCACTTACATGTACTTATACACACTTACACACAATTACTCGCACTTACATGCATTTACCCACACTTACACGCACTTACACGCACTTACACGTACTTACGCGTACTTACATGCACTAACACGTACTTACGTGCACTTACACGTACTTACATGCACTTACACACACTTATACGCACTTACATGTACTTACACACACTTACACACACTTACACACACTTACACGCACTTACATGCACTTACACACACATGTATACACTTACACACACTTACACGCACTTACATGCACTCACACATACTTACACGCACTTACACGCACTTACGCGCACTTACACGCACTTACACGCACTTAGAAGCACTTACACGCACTTACACGCACCTACATGCACTTATTTGTACTTACACGTAATTATACGCACTTACAAGCACTTGCAAGAACTTACACGTACTTACATGCACTTATGCGCACTTAAACGCACTTACATGCACTTAAGCACACTTAAGCACACTTACACACACTTACACACACTTACACACACTTACACGCACTTATACGCACTTACATGCACTTGCACACACTTACAAGCACTTACAAGCGGTTACACGCACTTACACACACTTACACACACTTACATGCATTTACACACACTTACACGCAGTTACACGCACTTACACATGCTCACACGCACTTACATGCACTTACACGTATTTACATGCACTTACACACACTTACACGCACTTACATGCACTTACACACACTTACACGTACTTACACGTACTTACATACACTTACACATACTTACACACACTTACACGTACTTACACGTACTTATATGCACTTACGCACACTTACACGGACTTCCACGTACCAACACGCACTTATACGTACTTACACACACATACACACACTTACATGCACTTACACGCACTTACACGTACTTACACGCACTTACACACACTTACACGCACTTATGCGCACTTACATGCACTTACACGCACTTACACGCACTTACATGCACTCACACATACTTACACACACTTACACGCACTTACACGCACTTATACATACTTACACGCTCTTATACACACTTATACGCAATTACACGCACTTACAAGCACTTACAAGAACTTACACGCACTTACATGCACCTACAGACACTTACGCATACTTACACGCACTTACACACACTTACACGTACTTACACATACTTCCAAACACTTATACACTCTTACATGCACTCACACGCATTTAGACGCACTTGCACACACTTACACGTACTTACACGCACTTACACGCACTTACACGTACTTATATGCAGTTACACGCAGTTCATTGTACTTACATGCATTCACACGCACTTACACAAACGTACACGCACTTACACGCACTTACACGTACTCACATGCAGTTTCAAAGATTTGCACGCAATTACACGCACTTACACGTACTTACACGCACTTACAGGTACTTACACACACTTACTCACACTTACTCACACTTACACACACTTACATGCACTTACACATACTTACACACACTTACAGGCACTTACACATACTTATACGCAATTACACGCATGTACACACACTTATACGCACTTACACACACTTACACGCACTTACACGCAGTTACATGCACTTACATGCACTTACACATACTTACACGCACTTACAAGCACTTACATGCACTTACACACACTTACACGTACTTACACGCACTTACACACACTTACACGTACTTACACGCACTTACACACACTTGGACACACTTACACGTACTTACACACACTTAAACGACTTACACGCACTTACATGCACTTACACGCAGTTAATTGCACTTACACCCACTTACACACACTTACACATTTTTACAGGCACTTACACGCACTTACACGTACTAACACGCACTTACAAACACTTACACGAACTTACACGCACTTACATGCACTTACACGCACTTACACACTCTTACACACACTTATACGCACTTACATGTACTTATACGTACTTACACACACTTACACACATGTACACATAGTTACACGCACTTACACGCGGTTATACACACTTACATGCACTTACACACACTTTAACGCACTTACATGCACTTCTATGCACTTACCCGTAGCTACTCGCACTTACACGTACTTACACGTACTTGTACATGCTTACACGCACTTACACGCACTTACACGTACTTACACGCACTTACACACACTTACACGTACTTACACACACTTACACGCACTTACAAGTACTTACACGCACTTACACGCACTTACACATACTTACACACACTTACACACACTTACACGCACTTACACGCACTTACACGTACTTACATACACTTACATGCACTTACATGCACTTGTACGCACTAACACGCACTTACACACATGTACACGTAGTTACACACACTTACATGCAGTTACACACACTTATACGTACTTACACGCACTTACATGCACTTACAAGCAGTTAAACATACTTACACGCACTTACACACACTTACACACACTTACACGTACTTACATGCACTTGCACGTAGTTACACGCACTTACACATACTTACACGTACTTGTACACACTTACACACACTTACACGTACTTACACACACTTACACATATTTACACGCACTTACACACACTTACACACACTTACACGTACTTACACGCACTTACACGCACTTACACGCACTTACTCGCACTGATATGCACTTATCCACACTTACACACACTTACACGCAGTAACACACACTTACACACACTTACATGCACCAACAAATACTTACATGCACTTACACATACTTACACGCACTTACACGCACTTACATACACTTACACGCACTTACATGCACTTATACACACTTACACACACTTACACACACTTACAAGCACTTATATACACTTACACGCACTTACACGCACTTATACGCACTAACACGAACTTACACACACTTACACACACTTACACACACTTACACACACTTACACGCACTTACATGCACTTACACACACATATACACACTTACACACACTTATATGCACTTACACGCACTTACACACACTTACACGCAGTTACACGCACTTACAAGCACTTACACACACTTATACATACTAACACGCACGTATACGCACTTATACGTACTTACACATAATTATACGCACTTACAACCACTTGCAAGAACTTAGACATTCTAACACGCACTTACATGCACTTACGCGCACTTAAACACACTTACACGCACTTAAACGCACTTACACACACTTACACACACTTACACACACTTACACACACTTACACACACTTACTCGCACTTACATGCACTTGCACACACTCACATGCACTTACACGCACTTACACGCACTTACACATACTTACACACACTTACATGCAGTTACACGTACTTACACGCAGTTACTTGCACTTACACGTGCTTACACGCACTTACATGCACTTACACGCATTTACATGCACTTACACACACTTACACGCACTTACATGCACTTACAAGAACTTACACGTACTTATACGTAGTTACACACACTTACATATAGTTACACACACTTACACATACTTACACGCACTTACATGCACTTACGTGCACTTACACGGACTTACACGTACCAACACGCACTTATACGTACTTACACACACTTACACGCACTTACAAGCACTTACACGCATTTACACGCACTTACACGCACTTACACACACTTACACACACTTATACGCACTTACATGCACTTACACATACTTACACGCACTTACATGCACTCACACGTACTTACACGCACTTACACACACTTACACGCACTTACACACACTTACAAGCACTTACACGCACTTACACGCACTTATACATACTTACATGCTCTTATACACACTTATACGAAATTACACGTACTTACAAGCACTTACAAGAACTTACACGTACTTACATGCACTTACACACACGTACGCGCACTTACACGCACTTACACGCACTTACACCTACTTACACACACTTACACACACTTACACACTCTTACACGCACTCACACGCACTTACACGTACTTGCACATACTTACACGCACTTACACACACTTACACGCACTTACACGCACTTATATGTATTTACACGCACTTCATTATACTTATACGCATTTACACGCACTTACACGAACGTACACACACTTACACACACTTATACTTACTTACACGCACTTTCAAAGACTTGCACGTAATTAAGAGCACTTACACGTACTTACACGCTCTTACAGGCACTTACACGCACTTATACGCACTTACATGCACTTGAACGCACTTACAAGCACTTACACACACTAACACACAATTACACGTACTTACAAGCACTTACACACACTTACACGTACTTACACATACGTACACGCACTTACACACACTTACATGCAGTTATAGGTACTTATATGTACTTACAGGAACTTATACACACTTAAACGCACTCACACGCACTTACACACACTTCCACACACTTACACGCACTTACATGTCCTTACACGCACTTACACACAATCACACGCACTTACATGCACGTACACGCACTTACACGCATTTACACGTACATACCCGCACTTACACACAGTTACACACACTTCCACACACTTACACACACTTATAGACACTTATACACACATACATGCACTTACATGTACTTCCATATACTTACACACACTGACACGCACTTACACGCACTTACACGCACTTACACACACTTATACGGACTTACATGTACTTGCACACACTTACACGCACTTACACGCACTTATCCGCACTTATATACACTTACACATACTTACACACACTTACACATACTTACACGTACTTACACGCAGTTACACACACTTACAAATGCTTACATGCACTTACATGCACTTATACATATTTACACGCACTTACATACACTGACACGTACTTACACGTACTTCCACGCACTGATACACACTTACACGCACTTACACACACTTACACACACTTACACACACTTACACACACTTACACATACTTACACACACTTACACGCACTTACACACACTTATACATACTTACACGCACTTACACGTACTTACACACACTTACACGTACTTACACATACTTACACGTACTTACACACACTTATACGCACTTACATGCACTTACACGCACTTACACGTACTAACACGCACTTACACGCACTTACAACTACTTACATGCACTTACACGCATTTACGCGTACCTACACGCACTTTCACGCACTTGCACACACTTACACGCACTTATACACACTTACACGCACTTACGTGTACATATGCGGACTTACATGCAACTACACGCACTAACACATGCTTACACATACTTACACGCACTTACACACACTTACACACACTTACACGTACTTACACGCACTTACACTCACTTACATGCCCTTACACACACTTACACGCACTTACACACACTTACACACACTTACATGCACACGCACGTACTTACACGCACTTACACGCACTTACACGCACTTACACATACTTACACACACTTGCAAGCACTTACACGTACTTACATGCACTTACACATACTTACACGTACTTATACGTACTTACACGCAATTACACGCACTTACAAGCACTTACAAGAACTTACACGCACTTACATGCACTTACATGCACTTACGCGCACTTACACACACTTATACGCACTAACCTAACTTATACGCACTTACATTCACTAACACGCTCTGACATGCACTTACACACATTTGCAAACACTTACACGCACTTACACACACTTACACGCACTTACACGCACTTACACGCAGTTAATTGCACTTATATGCACTTATACGCACTTACACACACTTACACGCACTTACACATACTTATACGTACTTATACGCACTTACAAAGACTTATACGTAATTACACGTACTTACACGCACTTACACGCACTTATATGCACTTAGACACACTTACACGCATTTACACGTACTTAGATACACTTACATGCACTTACACACACTTACACACACTTATACGCAGTTACACACACTTACAAACACTTACACGCACTTACACGCACGTAAATGCACTTACACACACTTTCACGCACTTACACGCAGTTACACACACTTACACGCACTTACACACACTTCCAGACACTTACACACACTTACATGTCCTTACACGCACATATACGCAATTACACGCACTTACACACACTTACACGTACTTACACGCACTTACATGCACTTATCCGCACTTACATACACTTACACACAGTTACACATACTTACACGCACTTACATGCACTTACAGGCATTTACACACACTTATATGCACTTACACGCACTTACATGCACTTACACGCACTCACACGCACTTACACACACTTACATGCACTTACACGCACTTATACACACTCACACACACTTACATGCCCTTACATATACTTACACGTACTTACACACACTTAAACCCACTTACATCACATACACACACTTACACGCAGTTATGCACAGTGACACGTGCTTACATGCACTTACACCCACTTACACGCACTTACACGCACATATACACACTTACACGTACTTACACGCACTTATACGCACTTATGCACACTAACATGGACTTACACGCACCTACATGCACTTAGACGTACTTACACACACTTACACGCACTAACATGCACTTACACACACTTACACGCACTTACACGGACTTACACACACTTACACGTACTTTCACGCACTTACACGCACTTACACGCACTTACACACACTTACATACACTCACACGTACTTACACGCACTTACACGTACTTACTTGCACTTACACGTACTTACAAGCACTTACACACACTTACACGCACTTACACGCACTTACAGGCACTTACACACACTTACACGCAGTTACACGCACTTACACGCACTTACACACACTTACATGTCCTTACACGTACTTACACGCAATTACACGCACTTACATGCACTTTCCCACACTTACACGCACTTACACGCAGTTACACATACTTACACACATTTACACGTACTTACACGCACTTACACACACCTACATGCACTTACACGCACTTACATGTACTTACACGCACTCACACATACTTAAACGTACTTACTTGCACTTACATGTACTTACACGGACTTAAACGTACTTACACGCACTTACATACACTTACACACACTTACACATACTTACACGCACTTACACGCACTGACATGCACTTACACATTGTTATACACTCTTACAACTGCTTACACGCACTTACACACACTTATACGCATTTACACACACTTACATACACTTACACGCACATACACGCACTTAAACGTACTTATATGCACTTACACGCACTTACACATACTTACACACACTTACACACACTTACACACACTTACACAAACTTACACACACTTACAAACACTTACGCGTACTTACACGGACTCACATGCACCTACACACACTTACACATACTTACACATACTTATACGCACTTACATGCACTTACACGTACTTACAAGTACTTTCACGCACTTACACTCACTTACACACACTTACACGCACTTACATGCAAATGTACGCACTTACACCCACTTACATGCACTCACACATACTTACACGCACTTACAAGCACTTACACGTACTTATACATACTTATACGCAATTACACGCACTTAAAAGCACTTACAAGAACTTACACGCACGTACACGTACTTACACGCACTTATGCACACTTACACGTACTTACACGCACTTACACGCACATACACACACTTACACGTACCTACACACACTTACATGTACTCACATGTACTTAGACGCCCTTGCACACACTTACACGCACTTAACGCACTTACACACACTTACACGCACTTACATGTACTTATACTCACCTACACGCACTTACACAAACTTACACGCACTTACACGTACTTACACATACGTACACGTACTTACAAAGACTTGCATGCAATTACACACACTTACACGCACTTACACGCAATTACACGTAGTTCCACGAACTTATACGCACTTACACGTACTTACACGCACTTATATACACTTACACACACTTACACGCAGTTACACGCACTTACAAGCACTTACATGTACTTATACACATTTACACGCACTTACACGTACTTAGACGCACTTACATGTAGTTACAGGCACTTACACGTACTTACACGCACTTACACACACTTACACGCACTTACACGCACTTACACACACTTACACGCACTTACACATACTTACACACACTTATACATACTTACATTTCTTTACACGCACTTAAACGTAATTACATGCACTTACACACACTTACACGCACTTACACACACTTACATGCACTTATCCGCACTTACACGCACTTACACATAGTTATAAACTTACACACACTTACACGCACTTACAGATACTTACATATACTTACATGTACTTACACGCACTTACATGCACTTACATGCACTCACACACACTTACACGCACTTACACATACTTACATACATTCACACGTACTTACATGCACTTACACGCACTTACATGCACTTACACGTACTTACACCCACTTATATACACAAACACACACTTACACGCACTTACATGCACTTACACGCACTTACACGCAGTTCCATGCACTTACACGTGCTTACACACACTTACATGCACTTACACGTATTTACACACAATTACACACACTGACACGCACTTACACGCACTTATACACACTTATACGCATTTACACACACGTACACACACTTACACACACTTACATGCACTTACAGGTACTTACATACACTTATACGCACTTAAACGCACTAACATGTACTTACATGCACTTGCATGCACTAACACGTACTTACACGCACTTATACACACTTACACGCACTTTTACGCACTTACACGTACTTACATGCACTTACACGCACTTACACACACTAACATGCATTTACATGCACTTACACGTACTAAAATGTACTTTCACGCACTTACACGCACTTACACGCACTTACTAGCACTTGCGCACACTTACACGCACTTATACGCACTTACACACACTTACGTACAATTACACAGACTTACACACACCTACATGCACTTACACGTAGTTACAGACACTTATACACACTTATACACACTTACACGCACTTACACGCACTTGTACGCATTTACATGTACTTACACGCACTTACACGTACTTACACACACTTATACGTACTTACACATACTCATACGCACTTACACACACTTGCACGCACTTACACGCACTTATACACACTTACACGCACTTACACGCACTTACACGCACTTACACGCACTTACACACACTTACACGTACGTACACGTACTTACACGCACTTACACATAATTGCACACACTTACACGCACTTACACGCACTTACACGCACTTACATGCACTTACACGCAGTTAATTACACTTACACGTACTTACACGCACTTACACAAACTTACACGCACTTACACATACTTACACGTACTTACACACACATACAAACACTTACACGTACTTACACCAATTACACACACTTACACGCACTTATACGTACTTACACACACTTACACACACGTACACATAGTTACACACACTTACACACCGTTCACGCACGTACACTTACTTACACACACTTAAACACACTTACAAGCACTTAGACGCACTTACACGCACTTACACATACTTACACACACTTACTCGCACTTACATGCACTTACACGTACTTACACGCACTTGCACATTCTTACACGCACTAACACATACTTACACACACTTTCACGCACAAACACACACTTACACACACTAACATGCACTTACACGTACTTACACGCACTTACATTAACTTACATGCACATACACGCACTTATACGCACTTACACGCAGTTACACGCACTTACACGCACTTATCCGCACTTACATGCACTTATACGCAGTTATCCACTTACACACACTTACACACACTTACATACACTTACACGCACTTACATGCACTTACACAAAGTCACACATACCTACACGCACTTACACACACGTACACACACTTACACGTACTTACACGCACTTACATGCACTTACACGCACTTACACGCACTTGTATATACTTACACTTACTTACCCGCACTTACACGCAGTTACACGCACTTACACGTGCTTACACACACTTACATGCGCTTACACGTATTTAAACGCACTTACATACACTGACACGCACTTACACGCACTGAACCGCACTTACACGTAGTTACACGTAATGACATGCACTTACACACACTTACACACACTTACACACACTTACATGCACTTACATGCACTTACATGTACTAAGACGCACTTACACGCACTTATACGTACCTACATGCACTTTCACGCACTTACACATACTTACACGCACTTACACGCACTTGCACACACTTACACGCACTTATACGCACTTACACACACTTATGTACACTAACACGGACTTACACGCACCTACACGCACCTACACGTACTTACACATACTTATAGGCACTTACATGCACTTACACGCACTTACACGCACTTCCACATACTTATACATGCTTACACGCACTTACACGTACTTACACGTACTTACACGCACTTACACGTACTTCCAAACACTTACATGCACTTACACGTACTTGCACACACTTACACGCACTGACACATACTTACATGTACTTACAGGCACTTACACACAGTTTATTGCACTTACACATATTTGCACGCACTTACACAAACTTACATGTACTTACACGCACTTACACGTACTTACACGTACATACAAACACTTAATCACAGTTACACGCACTTATATGCACTTACACGCACCTACAAAGACGTACACATAGTTACACGCACTTACACACAGTTACACGTACTCACACGCACTAACATGCACTTACACGCACTTACAAGTACTTACACGTACTTACACGTACTTACACATACTTACACACACTTACACACACTTACACACACTTACACGCATTTACATGCACATACACGTACTTACACACACTTGCACACACTTACACGCACTTACACGTACTTACACACACTTATACACACTTACACACACTTACACGCACTTATACACACTTACATGTACTTACATATACTTACAGGCACTTACACGCAGTCACACGCACTTACACGTGCTTACACGCACTTACATGCACTTACACACATTTACACGTACTTACACACACTTATACGCACTTACACGCACTTACACGCACTTTCATGCAGTTACACACACTTACACGAACGTATACGCACTTACACCCACTTACACGCACTTACATATACTTACACACACTTACACGTACTTACACACACCTATACAGAGTTACACGCACTTACGCGCAGTTACATGCACTTACACGTACTTACACGCACTTACATGTGCTTACACGTATTTACACGCACTTACACACACTTACATGCACTTCCACGCACTTACATGTACTTACACGCACTTTTCCGTACTTACACACACTTACACACACTTACACACACTTAAACGCACTTACACGCACTTACCCACACTTACACGGACTTACACGCACCTACACGCACTTACACGTACTTACACACACTTACATGCACGTACACGCACTTACATGCACTTACACGCACTTACATGCACTTACACACATTTACACGTACTTGCACACACTTACATGCACTTACACGCACTTACAGACACTTATATGTACTCACACGTACTGACACGCACTTACACGCACTTACACGTACTTACACACACTTACACACACTTACAAGCACTTACACGCACTTACACGCACTTACACGCACTTACACACACTTATACACACTTACACTCAATTACATGCACTTACAAGCAGTTACAAGAACTTATACACACACACACATGCACTTACACTTACTTACACGCACTTACATGTACTTACACGCATTTACACGCACTTACACACACTTACACACAAGTACACGCACTTACACGCACTTACATGTACTTCCATGTACTTACATACACTTACACACACTTACACATACTTACATGTACTTACACGCACTTACACGCACTTACGTGCACTTACACAGACTTACACGCACCTACACATACTTACACGTACTTAGACACACTTACACACACTTACATCAACTTACACGCACTTACACGCACTTACATGCACTTACACACACATACACACACTTAGACACACTTACACGTACTTACACGTACTTACACGCACTTACATGCACTCACACATACTTACACGCACTTACACGTACTTACACACACTTACACGTACTCAAAAGCACTTACACGCACTTACACGCACTTACACGCACTTACATGCTCTTATACACACTTACACCCAATTACACACACTTACAAGCACTTACAAGAACTTACACGCACTTACACACACTGACATGGACTTATGCGCACTTACACGTATGTACACGCACTTACACGCACTTACACACACTTACACACACTTACACACAGTTAATTGTACTTACACGCACTTATATGCACTTACACATACTTACACGCACTTACACGCACTTACATGTACTTGCACGCACTTGCAAAGACTTGCACACAATTACACGTACCTATACGCACTTAGAGGCACTTACACGCACTTACGAGCACTTATACACACTTACACGCACTTACATGCACTTACACGCACTTACACACACTTAAACACAGTTACACGCACTTACAAGCACTTACACGTACTTACACGCACTTACGCGCACTTACATGCACTAACACACACTTACACGCAGTTACAGGCACTTACATGTACTTACAGGCACTTACACACACTTACACGCACTTACACACACTAACACGCACTTACACGCACTTAAACGCACTTACATGTCCTTACATGCACTTATACGCAATTACACGCACTTACACACACTTACACGCACTTACACGCACTTATGCGCACTTACACGTACTTACATGCACTTACGCGCACTTACACGCACTAACACACACTTACACGCACTTATGTATACTTGCACGTACTTATACACACTTACATGCACTTACACGCACTCACACACACTTACACGCACTTACACACACTTACATGCACTCACACACACATACATGCACTTACACACACTTACATGCACTTACATACACTTACACACACTTAGACGCATGTACACACACTTACAAGCTCTTACACGCACTTACACGCAGTTACACGCACTTACACATGCTTACACGCACTTACATGCACTTACAGGTATTTACACGCCCTTACATACACTAACACGTACTTACACACACTTACACACAATTACACGCACTTGCACGCACTTACATGCACTTAAAAATACTAACACACTTACACGTACTTACACATACTTACACACACTTACACGCACGTACACGTACTTACACGCACTTACACACACACGCACTTGTAAGTTCTTACATGCACTTACGCGCACTTACACGGACTTACACGCATCTACACACACTTACACATACTTATACACACTTACACACACTTACACACCCTTACAGGCACGTACATGGACTTATACGTACTTACATGCACTTACACGTACTTACATGCACTTCTACACACTTACACACACTTACACGCACTTATACGTACTTACACTCACTTACACGCACTTACACACACTTAGACATACTTATACGTACTTACACGCACTTACACACACTTATACGCACTTACACGCACTTACACACACTTACAGGCACTTATACGCATTGACACACACTTACACGCACTTCCACGCAGTTCATTGTACTTACACTTACTTACACGCACTTACACGTACATACACATACTTACAAATACTTACATGCACTTACACGCACTTACACTCACTTTCACGCACTTACACGCACTTACACGCACTTACACGCACTTACACGCACTTATACACACTTACACGCAGTTACATGCACTTACACGCAGTTACAAACACTTACACGCACTTACATGTACTTACACGCACGTACAAGCACTTACACGTACGTATACGCACTTGCACGCACTTACACGCACTTACACGCAGTTACGCGCACTTACACATACTTACATACACTTACACACACTTACATGCACTTACACACACTTACACGCACTTACACGCACTTACACATACTTATACACACTTACATGTACTTAGACCCAATTACACGTACTTATACGCGCTTACACACACTTACACGCACTTACATGCACTTACACGCACTTACACGTAATTACATGCACTTACATGTACTTACACCCACTTATATGCACGTACACGTACTTACATGCACTTATATGCACTTACACGCACTTACATGCACTTACATGCACTTACACGTACTTACACACACTTACACACACTTACACGTACTTACACCCACTTACACACACTTACACCTACTTACACAAACTTACACGCACTTACACACAATTACATACACGTACACGCACTTACATGCACTTACACGCACTTACATGTACTTATACGCACTTACACGCACTTACACATACTTACACGCAGTTACACGCAGTTACACGTACTTACACACACTTACACGCACTTACACGTACTTATACGCACTTACACGGACTTACACGCACTTACAAGCACTTAGACGTACTTACACTCACTTACACGCACTTATACGTACCTACACGCACTTACACACAGTTACACACACTTACACGTACTTATACGTACTTACACACACTTACACGCACTTACACGCATTTATACGCACGAATACGTACTTACACGCACTTACACGCACTTACTCGCACTTACACGCACTAACACGCACTAACGCGCACGTACACGCACATACACACACCGACAAGCACTTTTACGCACTTACACGCACTTACATGTACTTACATGCACTTATGCACACTTACCCGCAGTTATACATAGTTACACACAGTTACATGTACTTATACGCACTTACATGCACTTACACGCAATTACACGTACTTACACACACTTACACGCACTTATAGGCACTTACACACACTTACACACATTTACATGCACTTACTCGTAATTACACGCACTTACACGCAGCTACACGCACTTAGACGTACATACACACACCTACACACACTTACACGCACTTACACGTACTTACACGTACTTACACAGTGTTCCACACACTTACACGCACTTACACGTACCTATACGCACTTCCACGCACTTACATGCACTTGCACGCACATTTACGTACTTACACATACTTATACGCACATACACGCACTTACACGTACTTACACGCACTTACACGCACTTACACACACTTACATGTACTTACATGCACTTACGTGCACTTACACGCACTTACGCGCACTTACACGCACTTACATGCACTTACATGCATTTACACGCACTTACACAAACTTACATGCAGTTACAGGCACTTACACATACTTATACGCACTTACACGCACTTACATGCAGTTACATGCACTTACACGCACTTACGTGTGAGTGCGTGTCAGTACGTGTAAGTGCATGGAAATGCGTGTAAGTGCGTGTAAGTGCGTGTAAGTGCGTGTAAGTGCATGTCAATGCGTGTAAATGCGTATAAGTGTGTGTAAGTGTGTGTACGTGCGTGCAAGTGCGTGTAAGTACATGTTAGTAGATATAAGTATGCGTAAGTGCGTGTAAGTGCGTATAAGTATGTGTAAGTACGTGTAACTGCGTGTAAGTGGGTGTAAGTGCATGTAAGTTCTTGTAAGTGCATGTAAGTGCATGTAAGTGCGTGTAAGTGCGTGTAAGTGCGCGTAAGTGCGTGTACGTGCATGTAAGTGCGTGTAAGTACGTGTAAGTGCATGTAAGTGCGTGTAAGTGCGTCTAAGTGCGTGTAAGTGCGTGTCAGTATGTGTATGTGCGTACAAGTGCGTGTAAGTGTGTGTAAGTGCGTGGAAGTGCGTGTAAGTACGTGTAATTGCGTGTGAGTACGTGGAACACTGTGTAAGTACGTGTAAGTGCGTATTAGTGTGTGGAAGTGTGTGTAAGTGCGTGTAAGTACACGTAAGTGCGTGTATGTTCGTGTAAGTGCGTGAAAGTGCATGTAAGTGTGTGTAAGTGCATGTATGTGTGTGTGTAAGTGCGTGTAAGTGCGTCTAAGTGTGTGTAAGTGCGTGTAAGTGCGTGTAAGTACGTGTAAGTACGTGTAAGTACGTGTAATTGTGTGTCAGTGTGTGTAAGTGCGTATAAGTACATGTAAGTGCGTGTAAGTGCGTGTAAGTATGTGAAAGTGTGTGTAAGTGCCCGTAAGTACGTGTAAGTGTGTGTAACTGCGTGTAAGTACGTGTAAGTGCGTGTAAGTGTGTGTAAGTGTGTGTAAGTGTGTGTAAGTACGTGTAAGTGCTTGTAAGTGCGTGTAAGTGCATGTACGTGCGTGTAAGTGCATGTAACTGCATGTAAGTGTGTGTAATTGTGTGTAAGTATAAGTGCGTGTAAGTGGGTGTAAGTGCATGTAAGTGCGTGTAAGTGCGTGTAAGTGCGTGTAAGTGCGAGCAAGTGCGTGTAAGTGCGTGTAATTGCGTATAAGTATTTGCAAGTGCGTGTAAGGACGTGTAAGTGCGTGTAAGTGCGTGTATGTGTGTGTAA
>SZWC01001124.1:196826-208544 GCA_023375785.1 Penium margaritaceum
TAAGTGCGTATAAGTGCGTGTAAGTGCGTGTAAGTGCGTGTAAGTGCGTGTAAGTGCGTGTAAGTGCGAGCAAGTGCGTGTAAGTGCGTGTAATTGCGTATAAGTATTTGCAAGTGCGTGTAAGGACGTGTAAGTGCGTGTAAGTGCGTGTATGTGTGTGTAACTGCGTGTAAGTGCGTATTTGTGTGTGTAAGTGCGTGTAAGTTTGTGTGAGTGTGTGTAAGTGCGTGTAAGTGCTATTAACTGTGTGTAAGTGCGTGTAAGTGCGTGAAGTGCGTGTAAATGTGTGCAAGTGCGTGTAAGTGCGTGTAAGTGCGTGTAAGTGTGTGTAAGTGCATGTAAGTGTGTGTAAGTGTGTGTAAGTGTGTGTAAGTGCATGTAAGTGTGTGTAAGTGCATGTAAGTGCGTGTAAGTGCGTGTAAGTTCTTGTAAGTTCTTGTAAGTGCGTGTCATTGCATGTAAGTACATATAGGTGCGTGTAAGTGCATGTAAGTGTGTGTACGTGCGTGCAAGTACTTGTAAGTGCGTGTAACTGTGTGTAAGTACGTGTAAGTGTGTGTAAGTGCGTGTTAGTACGTGTAAGTGCGTGTACGTGCGCGCAAGTGCGTGTTAGTGCGTATAAGTTCTTGTAAGTGCTTGTAAGTGCGTGTAATTGCGCGTGTAAGTGCGTGTAAGTGCTTGTAAGTGTGTGTAACTATGTATAAGTGCGTATAAGTGCGTGTAAGTGCGTGTAAGTGTGTGTAAGTGTGTGCAAGTGCTTGTAAGTGCGTGTAAGTGTGTGTAAGTGCATGTATGTGTATGTAAGTGTATGTAAGTACGTGGAAGTGCGTATAAGTGCATGTTAGTGCGTGTAAGTGCGTGTAAGTGCAAGTAAGTGCATGTAAGTGCGTGTTAGTGCATATACGTGTGTATAAGTGTGTGTAAGTGCATGTAAGTTTGTGGAAATGCATGTAAGTATGTGTAAGTGTGTGTAACTGTGTATAAGTGCATGTAAGTGCATGTTAGTGCGTGTAAGTGTGTGTAAGTGCATGTAAGTGCATGTAAGTACGTGTAAGTACCTGTAAGTACGTGTAAGTGTGTGTAAGTACGTGTAAGTACGTGTAAGTGCGTTTAAGTGTGTGTAACTATGTGTAACTGTGTGTAAGTGCGTGTAAGTGCGTGTAAGTGTGTATAAGTGCGTGTAAGTACATGTAACTGCTTCTAAGTGCATATAAGTGTGTGTAAGTGTGTATAAGTAAGTGTAAGTACATGTAAGTGCATGTAAGTATGTGTAAGTGCGTGTAAGTGTGAGTAACTGCATGTAACTGCGTGTAAGTACGTGTAAGTGTGTGTAAGTGCGTGTATGTGCGTGTAAGTGCATGTAAGTGCGTGTAAGTACTTGTAAGTGCGTGTAAGTACGTGTAAGTGTGCGCAAGTGCGTGTAACTGCGTGTAGGTGTGTGTAAGTGTGTGTATGTGCGTATAAGTACGTATAAGTGCGTGTATGTATGTGTAAGTGCATGAAAGTGTGTGTAAGTATGTGTAAGTGCATGCAAGTGCGTGTAAGCGCATAAAAGCTCGTGTAAGTACGTGTAAGTGTTTGTAAGTACAATTAACTGCGTGTAAGTGAGTGTAAGTGCGTGTAAGAGCGTGTAAGTGTGTGTAGGTACGTGTATGTATGTCTAAGTGCATGTAAGTTTGTGTAAGTATGTGTAAGTACGTGCAAGTGCGTGTAAGTGCGTGTAAGTTTGTGTAAGTACGTGTAAGTGTTTGTAAGTACAATTAACTGCGTGTAAGTGTCTGTAAGTGCATGTAAGAGCGTGTAAGTGTGTGTAAATGTGTGCAAGTCCGTGTAAGTACATGTAAGTGGGTGTAAGTGCGTGTAAGTGCATGAAACTGCGTGTAAGTGTGTGTAAGTGCGTGTAAGTGTGTGTAAGTTCATGTAAGTGCGTATAAGAGCACGTGAGTACCTGTAAGTACGTGTAAGTGTGTGTAAGTGCGTGTAAGTACGTGTAAGTGCGTGTACGTGTGTGTAAGTACGTGTAAGTGTTTGTAAGTGCATGTAAGTACATGTAAGTGCGTGTAAGTGCGCGTAAGTTTGTGTAAGTGTATGTAAGTGCGTGTAAGTGCAATTAACTGCGCGTAAGTGCGTACAAGTGCGTGTAAGTGCATGTAAGTGTGTGTAAGTGTGTGCAAGTATGTGTAAGTGCGTTTAAGTGCGTGTAAGTGCGTGTAAGTGTGCGTAAGTGCGTGTAAGTATATGTAAGTGCGTGTAATTGCGTTTCATTGCATGTAAGTGCGTGTAAGTGCGTATAAGTGCGTGTAAGTACGTATAAGTGTGTGTAAGTACGTGTAAGTGCGTGTAAGTGCATGTAAGTGCGTGTAAGTGCGTGTAAGTGTGTAAATGCGTGTAAGTGCTTGTAAGTGCGTGTAAGTGCGTATAACTGCGTGTAAGTGTGTGTAATTGCATGTAAGTATGTGTAAGTGCGTTTAAGTGCGTGTAAGTCTGTGTAAGTGCGTGTAAGTATGTGTAAGTATGTGTAACTGCGTGGAAGTGGGTGTAAGTGCATGTAAGTTCTAGTAAGTTCTTGTAAGTGCGTGTAAGTGCGTGTAAGTGCGTGTAAGTGCGTGTAAGTGCGTGTAAGTGCGTGTAAGTACATGTAAGTGTGAATAAGTGAATGCAAGTGCGTGTAATTGCTTGTAAGTACGTGTAAGTACATGTAAGTATGTATGAGTGTATACAGATGCGTGCAAGTGCGTGTAAGTACGTGGAAGTGTGTGTAACTCCGTGTAAGTGCGTGTAAGTGCGTGGATCACTGTATAAGTACTTGTAAGTGCGTTTAAGTACGTGTAAGTGCGTGTAAGTGTGTGTAGGTGCGTGTAAGTGCGTGTAACTGCATGTAAGTGCGTGTAATTGCGTGTAAGTATGTATATGTGCGTGTAAGTGTGTGTAAGTGCGTGTAAGTGCGTGTAAGTTTGTATAATTACGTGTTACTACGTGTAACTGGGTATAAGTACGTATAAGTACATGTAAGTGCATGTAAGTGCGTGTAAGTACGTAAAAGTGCTTGTAAGTGCGTGTAAGTGCGTGTAAGTACGTATAAGTGTGTGTAAGTGCGTGTAAGTATGTGTAAGTGCGTATAAGTGTGTGCAAGTGCGTGTAAGTGCGTGTAAGTGCGAGTAAGTACGAGTAAGTACGTGTAAGTACGTGTAAGTTTGAATTGGTACGTAAAAGTGCGGGTAAGTGCGTGTAAGTGCGTGTAAGTACGTGTAAGTGTGTGTAAGTATGTGTAAGTATGTATAACTACGTGTAAGTACGTGTAAGTATGTGTAAGTGCGTGTAAGTGCGTGTAAGTGTGTGTAAGTGCGTGTAAGTGCGTGTAAGTGTGTGTAAGTGTGTGTAAGCGCGTATAAGTACGTGTAAGTGCGTGTAAGTGTGTGTAAGTGCATGTAACTGCGTGTTACTACGTGTAAGTGCACGTAAGTACCTGCAGGTGCGTATAAGTGTGTGTAAGTGTATGTAAGTACGTGTAAGTGCGTATAAGTACATGTAACTGTGTGAAAGTGCGTGTAAGTGTATGTTTGTATGCGTAAGTGTGTGTAAGTGCGTGTAAGTGTGTGTAAGTGTGTGTAAGTGCGTGTGAGTACGTGTAAGTGCATGCAAGTACGTGTAAGTGCATGTAAGTGAGTGTAAGTGCGTGTAAGTGCGTATAAGTACGTGTAAGTGCATGTAAGTGCGTGTAATTGCGTGTAAGTGCATGTAAGTGCATGTAAGTACGTGTAAGTGCGTGTAAGTGCGTGTAAGAACGTGTAAGTGGGTATAAGTGCGTGTAAGTGCATGTAAGTGCGTGTAAGTGCGTATAAGTGCGTGTAAGTATGTGTAAGTGTGTGCAAGTGCATGTAAGTGCATGTAAGTGCATGTAAGTGCGCGCAACTACGTGTAAGTGCGTGTTAGTGCGTGTACGTGCGTGTAAGTGCTTATAAGTGCATGTAAGTATGTGTAAGTGTGTGTAAGTGTGTCTAACTGCGTGTAAGTGCGTGTAACTGCGTGTAAGTGCGTGTGACTACGTTTAAGTGTGTGTAAGTGTGTGTAAGTATATGTAAGTGTGTGTAAGTGCGTGTAAGTGCGTGTAAGTACGTGTAAGTGCGTGTAAGTTCGTGTAATTTTGTGTAAGTGTATGTAAGTGCGTGTAAGTGCAATTAAATGCGCGTAAGTGCGTATAAGTGCGTGTAAGTGCATGTAAGTGTGTGTAAGTGTTTGCAAGTATGTGTAAGTGCGTGTGAGTGCATGTAAGTACGTGTAAGTGCGTGTAAGTATGTGTAAGTGCGTGTAAGTGTGTGTAAGTATGTTTTAGTGCATGTAAGTGCGTGTAAGTGCGTGTAAGTGTGTGTAAGTGCGTGGAAGTGTGTGTAAGTGCGTGTAAGTGCGTGTAAAGGCGTGTAAGTGCGTGCAAGTGTGTGTAAGTGCGTGTAAGTGCGTGTAAGTGCGTATAACTGCGTGTAAGTGTGTGTAAGTATGTGTTAGTGCGTGTAAGTGCGTGTAAGGGCGTGTAAGTGCGTGTAAGTGCTTATAAGTACGTGTGAGTGCGTGTAAGTGCGTATAACTGCGTGTAAGTGTGTGTAAGTATGTGTTAGTGCGTGTAAGTGCGTGTAAGGGCGTGTAAGTGCGTGTAAGTGCTTATAAGTACGTGTGAGTGCGTGTAAGTGCGTATAACTGCGTGTAAGTGTGTGTAAGTACGTATAAGTACGTGTAAGTACGTGTAAGTGGATATAAGTGCGTGTAAGTGCATGTAAGTGCATGTAAGTGTGTGTAAGTGTTTGTAAGTTTGTGTAAGTGCATGTGAGTGCATGTAAGTACGTGTAAGTGCGTGTAAGTATGTTTTAGTGCATGTAAGTGCGTGTAAGTGCGTGTAAGTGTGTGTAAGTGCGTGGAAGTGTGTGTAAGTGCGTGTAAGTGCGTGTAAAGGCGTGTAAGTGCGTGCAAGTGCGTGTAAGTACAAATAACTGAGTGTAAGTGCGTGTTACTGCATGTAAGTATGTATAAGTGCGTGTAAGTGCGTGCAAGTCTGTGTAAGTGCATGTAAGTATGTGTAAGTGTGTGTAAGTGTATGTAAGTTCTTGTAAGTTCTTGTAAGTGCGTGTAAGTGCGTGTAAGTGCGTGTAAGTGCGTGTAAGTGTGTGTAAGTACGTGTAAGTATGTGTAAGTGCATACAGATGTGTGCAAGTCCGTGTTAGTACGTGGAAGTGTGTGTATGTGCGTGTAAGTACGTGCAAGTGCGTGGAACACTGTTTAAGTACGTGTAAGTTCGTGTAAGTGTGTGTAAGTGCGTGTAAGTGTGTGTATGTGCGTGTAAGTGCGTGTAACTGCATGTAAGTGCATGGATTGCGTGTAAGTGTATGTAAATGCGTGTAAGTACGTGTAAGTACATATAAGTGCGTTTAAGTGTATCTAAGTGCGTGTAAGTGCATGTAAGTACGTGTAAGTGTGTGTAAGTACGTATAACTACGTGTAACTACGTGTAAATGGGTATAAGTGTGTACAAGTGCGTGTAAGTGCATGTAAGTGCGTGTAAGTGCGAAAAAGTGCTTGTAAGTGCGTGTATGTGTGTGTAAGTACTTGTAAGTGCGTGTAAGTGCATGTAAGTGCGTGTAAGTGCGTATAAGTGTGTGTAAGTGCGTGTAAGTGCGTGTAAGTGCAAGTAAGTACGAGTAAGTACGTGTAAGTACGTGTAAGTGCGTATTCGTGTGTAAAAGTACATGTAAGTGCGTGTAAGTGCGTGTAAGTGCGTGTAAGTACGTGTAAGTATGTATAACTGCGTGTAAGTGCGTGTAAGTGCGTGTAAGTGCATGCAGGTATGTGTAAGTGTGTGTATGTGCGTGTAAGTACGTGTAAGTGCGTGTAAGTGCTTATAAGTACGTGTAAGTGCGTGTAAGTGTGTATAAGTATGTGTAAGTGCGTGTAAGTACGTGTAAGTGCGTGTAAGTATGTGTAAGTGCATGTAATTGTGTGTAAGTACGTGTAAGTACGTATAAGTGTGTGTAAGTGCATGTAAGTGTGTGTAATTGCGTGTAAGTGCGTGTAAGTGCGTGTAAGTACGTGTAAGTGCGTGTAAGTGCGTGTAAGTACGTGTAAGTGGATATAAGTGCGTGTAAGTGCATGTAAGTGTGTGTAAGTGCGTATAAGTGCATGTAAGTGCATGTAAGTGTGTGTAAGTGCATGTAAGTGCATGTAAGTACGCTTAACTGCGTGTCAGTGCGTGTAAGTACGTGTACGTGCGTGTAAGTGCTTGTAAGTGCGTGTAAGTATGTGTAAGTGCGTGTAATTATGTGTAACTGCGTGTAAGTATGTGTAAATGCGTGTAAGTGCGTGTAACTGCGTGTAAGTGTGTGTAAGTGCGTGTAAGTGTATGTACGTGTGTGTAAGTGTAGGTAAGCACGTGTAAGTGCGTGTAAGTGCGTATAAGTGCGTGTAAGTGCATGTAAGTCTTTGTAAGTGCATGTAAGTACGTGTAAGTGCGTGTAAGTGCGTGTAAGTTTGTGTAAGTACGTGTAAGTACGTGTAAGTATAATTGACTATGTACAAGTGCGTGTAAGTACGTATAAGTGCGTATCAGTGCGTATAAGTGTATGCAAGTGTTTGTAAGTGCGTGTAAGCATTGTAAGTGCATGGAAGGGCGTGTAAGTATGGATAAGTGCGTGTAAGTGCGTGTAAGTACATGTAAGTGCGAGTAAGTGTGTATAAGTGCGTTTAAGTGCATGTAAGTGCTTGTAAATGCGTATAAGTGTGTGTAAGTGCATGTAAGTGCGTGTAAGTGCGTGTAAGTGTGTGTAAGTACGTGTAAGTGCGTGTAGGTGCGTGTAAGTCCATGTAAGTGTACATAAGTGTGTGTAAGTGCGTATAAGTGCGTGTAAGTGTGTGCAAGTGCGTGTAAGTACGTGCAAGTGCGTGTAAGTCCGTGTAAGTGTGTGTAAGTATGTGTAAGTGCGTGTAAGTGCGTGTTAGTACGTGTAAGTTTGTGTAAGTACATGTAAGTGCGTGTAAGTGCGTGTACGTACGTGTAAGTATGTGAAAGTACGTGTAAGTGTGTGTAAGTGTGTGTAAGTGCGTGTAAGTGCGTGTAAGTGCGTGTAAGTACGTATAAGTGTCTGTAAGTACGTGCAAGTGTGTGTAAGTATGTGTAAGTGTCTTTAAGTGTGTGTTAGTGCGTTCAAGTATGTGTAAGTGCGTGTTAGTGTGTGTAAGTGTATGTAAGTACGTGTAAATACGTGTAAGTGCGTGTAAGTGTGTTAAGCACATGTAAGTGCGTGTAACTGTATGTAAGTGCGTGTAAGTGCGTGTAAGTGCGTGTAAGTGCATGTAAGTGCGTGTAAGTGCGTGTAAGTACGTATAAGTGTCTGTAAGTACGTGCAAGTGTGTGTAAGTATGTGTAAGTGTCTTTAAGTGTGTGTTAGTGCGTTCAAGTATGTGTAAGTGCGTGTTAGTGTGTGTAAGTGTATGTAAGTACGTGTAAATACGTGTAAGTGCGTGTAAGTGTGTTAAGCACATGTAAGTGCGTGTAACTGTATGTAAGTGCGTGTAAGTGCGTGTAAGTGCGTGTAAGTACGTGTAAGTGTGTGTAAGTGTATGTAAGTACGTGTAAGGACTTGTAAGTGTGTGCAAGTGCATGTAAGTGCATGTAAGTGTGTGTAAGTGCGTGTAAGTGTCTGAAAGTACGTGTAAGTGCGTATAACTGCATGTAAGTGTATGTAAGTGCGGATAAGTACGTGTAAGTATACGTAAGTGCGTGTAAGTGCGTGTAAGTGCATGTAATTACGTGTAAGTGCGTGTAAGGACATGTAAGTGCGTTTAAGTGCGTGTAAGTACGTGTAAGTGCGTGTAAGTGCGTGTAAGTTTGTGTTACTACGTGCAAGTGCGTGTTGTCAGCAAAATGTCTGCAGCATGGAAATGATGGTATGCATCTGACGTCAGCAGAGGTGGTGCTATCGTGCTTGGACGCGGTCCGATGGATGAGTGCTGTAGTGGAGCCAAAGACAGAAGTCTGAGTGGGCGCGGTGCATGAGCACAAGCGCTGACGGAGAGGTTGAACGTTATCAGAGCATGAGAGCAAACCTGAGGTACAAGACTGAGGGCAGTGCCGAGGCGCGAGCCGAACGGCCGCAGTGCTGAGGCACAGGCCGGAGAAGCATAAGGGCTGTAGCAAGTGTACGCAGGCTGAGAAGTGGAAGCAATTGTTGAGGCAAAGACAATGATGGAGAGCCGCAACGTCCTGGGGCGGGCCGAGCGGTTAGCGAGGCCACAGCGCAAAGGAGCGGGCTGAGCAACGAATGAGTAGCGTGGAGGCAGGGCAGGGCCCAGGCCTTGCAGAAGCAACTTGAATAGAATGGCGACAATGACAGCGATGGATGGCACTGTGCCATGGCATCGGGCCATGGTCACAGGCCAAGTTGTGGCAGGGCCGAAGCCCGGGCCGAAGACGCGAAGAGACAATACTGAAGTGAGTGACCAATAACTGGTGATTTACATGAGGCAGGGAATAGGTACATGTACTTCTACTGCTAGTGCTAGTTTCCTACTCCTAAGGCGGTCGGTACGCTAGTCGTAGCCGGAGCCGCTTTGTTGCCGCTGCTCCAGCGGGAGATGGCGGTGCTACGAGGTAGCTCCGGCGTGGAACTTGGTCGTGGAGCCGTTGGTGCTGCGAGGCAGTTGAGTTGGATGCGGGGGTTCCGTGCCGGAAGGGTGGGACGGTCAACGGGTGTGGCGCGGAAAATGGGTTTGGTGGGTAGCGAGGACCGAGGCGCCTTCCCGTTGCCGACACCGAGCCTTAGAAAGAGGCACGAGAGTCCTGCTGCCACGTTTGCCGATGACCGAGCTCAAACACTCTGGTCCGAGGCATTTTCCTGAATATCCTGGTCCTGGTTTGGCAGGGTGGATGGATAAAGTGGTCCGAATGGGGTAAACCAGAAATGTGGGGCACACCGTTGAACTTAGTGCTCGTGGGGTTATTGGTGCCTTGTACACATTGGGCTATTTTCTGACAGCCCCCTTCAATGTCGCAAGGCACTGTGGGTTGTACTGTAGACTTGTAGTTGTTGATGAGCACGTGATGCTGCTTTCCTGAAGGTTGGTGGTGTGTGGACAGTAGGTTGTGGTAGCGATGTTGTTGCACGAGACAGATCCGCTGGTTAGAAGGGCCGAGAGAAGAAGTCTGGAGGAAGGAGTAGAGGCGACAAGGGGCCAGATTTTGTTGGCGGTCGCAAGGAGAGTGAGACTGGTTGTGATGAGTGGCTTTTGTTGGTGATGCTTCCATGCATGAGAGGAGGTTGGGGACCCGCATGAGAGAGCTGCGATGTTGTTGATGAGAGGAAGGAGTGCAGGAGGCAGTAGTGTTGATCCAGAAGGGTACACGTTGTCCTCCTTGGAGTCGCCCGGAGTGTGCACGAAGGCTGCTGCACTCTTGTGAACAAGGCTGTTTTCTCTGCGGAGTGCACTGCAGATGAGAGGTTGTTGTTGTTAACTGGATGATGCTGGTATTGAGGAGGAGGTGAGACTCTTGCTGTGCTTGCTGCCAGTTGCAAAACCCGTGAGAGTGATAGAAGGCGTAGAAGTGGCCAAGGGAACACCTAAAACTGTTGTGCCACGAAGAAGTAGTTGATTGCTGTGAAGCTGGTTGTTCTTGCTGCTGCTGCTGTTGCTCATTGAAGGTTGAAGACTTGAGCTCGTGTATGAGAATGAGTCAGCGAGGGTCACAATTTTCTTGATTGGTCGATTGTTGTGCGGGCTGAAGAAGACTGATGGTGGTACTGATGCGAGTACTGGAAGGTAGATGGTGTTGTAGAGTGTTGGTTCGTGGAATGACAGGAAAGTGGTAGAGGACACAGGGATTTCCGTTGCGTCGCGGAGGAGATGTGGTTGGGTGGGTCGGAGCTTCCCTGGTAGAGGTGTGATGTGCTGCTATCGATGCGGCACCACAGGTTCCAGATACTGGTGACGGAGCAGATGAGTGAATGGTGAGGTAGGAACATGGTGCGAAGGAGTAGGGGCGGTCAAGGGAACAGATCAGACTGTTGCGCCGCAAAGAGGAAGTTGCTGCTGCTTGTGAAACTTGCTGATGCTGAAATTGCTTCATGACCCTTGGAAGAGTGAAACAATAGGACCAGAGAGGTCGGATGACCACGAGAGGATGTCACACTGTTGTTGTATCAGAGCTGTTGCTGCT
Organism: Penium margaritaceum; assembly: GCA_023375785.1. Lineage (NCBI taxonomy): Eukaryota > Viridiplantae > Streptophyta > Zygnematophyceae > Desmidiales > Peniaceae > Penium > Penium margaritaceum. The sequence goes on from SZWC01001124.1 coordinate 207,022, forward strand.
TCGTGCTTGTTTGAGAGAGACCGGTAGTTGCGCGCTTCGGGATGGAGGTGCCGGCGTCTGGTGGGCTGCGATGGAGATGGGGTAGAGCAGGTCAGGTCGAAGGTTCTTCTGTTGATCCCGTTGCTTGAGAAGAGGAGGATGCGGAGTAAAGCCGTGCTTCCAAAGCGGGAGGATTACTGTTCGTTGAGGAAATGCTGCTGCTGTATCTGAGATATTGATGCTGAGGAGTTGATTGACGACTGTGAGAGGTTGTGCGGCCTGGGAGGGCGTTTCCAGCGTCAGAGGGGTTGAGGCGGATGTGGAGAGGATCGGGACAGGTCGAAGGATCTTCCTGCTCTGATACCATGTCAGCAAAATATCTGCAGCATGGAAATGATGGTATGCATCTGACGTCAGCAGAGGTGGTGCTGACGTGCTTGGACGCGGTCCGATGGATGAGTGCTGTAGTGGAGCCAAAGGCAGAAGTCTGAGTGGGTGCGGTGCATGAGCACAAGCGCTGACGGAGAGGTTGAACGTTATGAGAGCATGAGAGCAAACCTGAGGTACAAGACTGAGGGCAGTGCCGAGGCGCGGGCCGAAGGGCCGCAGCGCTGAGGCACAGGCCGAAGTAGCACAAGGGCTGCAGCGGGTGTACGCAGGCTGAGAAGTGGAAGCATCTGTTGAGGCAAAGACGATGATGGAGAGCCGCAACGTCCAGGGGCGGGCCGAGCGGTTAGCAAGGCCACAGCGCGAAGGAGCGGGCTGAGCAACGAATGAGTAGCGTGGAGGCAGGGCAGGGCCCAGGCCTTGCAGAAGCAACTTGAATAGAACGGCGACAATGACAGCGATGGATGGCACTGTGCCATGGCAGCGGGCCATGGTCACAGGCCGAGTGGTGGCAGGGCCGAAGCCCGGGCCGAAGACGCGAAGAGACAATACTGAAGTGAGTGACCAATAACTGGTGATTTACATGAGGCAGGGAATAGGTATATGTAGTTCTAGTTTCCTACTCCTAAGGCGGTCGGTACGCTAGACCTAGCCGGAGCCGCTTTGTTGCCGCTACTCCAGCAGGAGATGGCGGTGCTACGAGGTAGCTCCGGCGTGGAACTTGATCGTGGAGCCGTTGGTGCTGCGAGGCAGTTGAGTTGGATGCGGGGGTTCCGTGCCCGAAGGGTGGGACGGTCAACGGGTGTGGCGCGGCAAACCGGTTTGGCGGGTAGCGGGGACCGAGGCGCCTTCCCGTTGCCGACACCAAGCCTGAGAAAGAGGCGCGAGAGTCCTGCTGCCATGTTTGCCGGTGACCGAGCTCAAACATTCTGGTCCGAGGCATTTTCCTGAATATCCTGGTCCTGGTTTGGGAGGGCGGATGGATAAAGTGGTCCAAATGGGGTAACCCAGAAATGTGGGGCACACCGTTGAACTTAGTGCTCGTGAGGTCAATGGTGCCTTGTAGACATTGGGCTATTTTCTGACACGTGTAAGTGTGTGTAAGTGCGTGTAAGTGCGTGTAAGTGTGTGTAAGTGCGTGTAAGTGCGTGTAAGTG
>SZWC01001124.1:209047-221583 GCA_023375785.1 Penium margaritaceum
CGTGTAAGTGTGTGTAAGTGCGTGTAAGTGCGTGTAAGTGCGTGTAAGTGCGTGTAAGTGCATGTATGTGCATGTAAGTGCGTGTAAGTACGTGTAATTGCGTGCAAGTCTTTGTAAGTGCGTGTAAGTGCGTGTAAGTGTGTGTTAGTGCGTATAAGTGCGTGTAAGTTCGTGTAAGTGCGTGTAAGTGTGTGTAAGTGCAATTAACTGCGTGTAAGTGCATGTAAGTGCATATAAGTGCGTGTAAGTGTGGTTAAGTGCATGTTAGTGTGTGCAAATGCGTGTAAGTGCGTGTTAGTGCGTGTAAGTATGTGTAAGTGTGTATAAGTGTGTGTAAGTGCGTGTAAGTGTGTGTAAGTGCTTGTAAGTGTGCGTAAGTGCGTCTAAATGCGTGTAAGTGCGTGTAAGTTCTTGTAAGTGCTTGTAAGTGCAGTTAATTGCGTTTACGTGCGTATAAGTGTGTGTATGTGCGTGTACGTGCGTGTAAGTGCGTGTAAGTGCTTGTAAGTGTTTGTAAGTACGTGTAAGTGCGTGTAAGTGCGTGTAAGTACGTGTGAGTGCATGGAAGTGCTGTAAGTACGTGTAAGTGCGTGTAAGTACGTGTAAGTGCGTGTAAGTGTGTGTAAGTGCGTGTAAGTGCGTGTAAGTGCCTGTAAGTGCGTGTAAGTGCATGTAAGTGTGTGTAAGTATGTGTAAGTGCGTGTAGATGCGTGTAAGTTTGTGTAAGTGCGCGTAAGTGCGTGTAAGTGCGTGTTAGTGCGTGTAAGTGTGTGTAAGTACGTGCAAGTGCGTGTAAGTGCAATTAACTGCGTGTAAGTGCATGTAAGTGCATGTAAGTGCGTGTAATTGCCTGTAAGTGCGTGTAAGTGTGTGCAAGTGCGTGTAAGTGCGTGTAAGTGTGTGTAAGTATGTGTAAGTGTGCGTAAGTGTGTCTAAATGCGTATAAGTGCGTATAAGTTCTTGTAAGTGCTTGTCAGTGCGTGTTATTGCGTTTAAGTGCGTATAAGTACGTGTACGTGCGTGTACGTGCATGTAAGTGCGTGTAAGTGCTTGTAAGTGTGTGTAAGTGCGTGTAAGTACGTGTAAGTACGTGTAAGTACGTGTGAGTGCATCTAAGTGCTGTAAGTGTGTGTAAGTGTGTGTAAGTACGTGTAAGTGCGTGTAAGTGTGTGTAAGTGCGTGTAAGTGTGTGTAAGTGCGTGTAAGTGCATGTAAGTACATGTAAGTGTGTGTAAGTATGTGTAAGTGCGTGTAGGTTCTTGTAAGTCCGTGTAAGTGCGCGTAAGTAGGTGTAAGGGCGTGTAAGTGTGTGTAAGTGTGTGTAAGTGTGTGTAAGTGCGTGCAAGTGCGTGTAAGTGCATGTAAGTGCATGCAAGTGTGTGTAAGTGTGTGTCAATGCGTGTAAGTGCATGTAAGTGCGTGTAAGCATGTATAAGTGCCTGTAATTGCGTGGAAGTGCGTGTAAGTGCGTGTAAGTGCGTGTAAGTACGTGTAAGTGCGTGTAAGTATGTGTAAGTGTATGTAAGTGCATGTAAGTGCGTGTAAGTGCGTGTAAGTTTGTGAAAGTACGTGTAAGTGCATGTAAGTGTGTGTAAGTGTGTGTAAGTGCTTATAAGTGCGTGTAAGTGCGTGTAAGTGCGTGTAAGTATGTGTAAGTTCATGTAAGTATGTGTATGTGCATGTAAGTACGTGTAAGTACGTGTAAGTGCGTATAAGTGCGTGTAAGTGTATGTAACTGCGTGTAAGTGCGTGTAAGTGCGGATAAGTGCATGTAAGTGCATGTAAGTACGTGTAAGTGCGTGTAAGTGTGTGTAAGTGCGTGTAAGTGCGTGTAAGTGCGTGTAAGTATGTATAAGTACGTATAAGTGCGTGTAAGTACGTGTAAGTGTGTGTAAGTGTGTGTAAATGCGTGTAAGTGCATGTAAGTGTGTGTAAGCACGTGCAAGTGCGTGTAACTACGTGTAAGTGCGTGTAAGTGCGTGTAAGTACGTGTAAGTGCGTGGAAGTACGTGTAAGTACGTGTAAGTGTATGTAAGTACGTGTAAGTGTATGTAAGTGCGTGTAAGTTTGTATAAGTGCGTGTAAGTGCATGTAAGTGCGTGTAAGTGCGTGTAAGTATGTGTAAGTGCGTGTAAGTGTGTGTAAGTGCATGTAAGTACGTGTAAGTGCATGTAAGTACGTGTACGTACGTGTAAGTGTGTGTAAGTGCGTATAAGTGTGTGTAATTGCGTGCAAGGGTGTGTAAGTGCGGGTAAGTGTATGTAAGTATGTGTAAGTGCGTGTAAGTGCGTGTAAGTGCGTGTAAGTGTGTGGAAGTGTGTGTAAGTGTATGTAAGTACGTATAAGTGCGTGTAAGTATGTGTAAGTTCGTGTAAGTACATGTAAGTGTGTGCAAGTGCATGTAAGTACGTGTAGGTGCGTGTAACTGCGTATAAGTGTGTGTAAGTACATGTAAGTGTGTGTAAGTGCGTGTAAGTGCGTGTAAGTGCGTATAAGTACATATAAGTAGGTGTAAGTACGTGTAGGTGCGTGTAAGTGGGTGTAACTGTATGTAAGTGCGTGTAACTGTGAGTACGTATGTGGAAGTGCATGTAAGTACGTGTAAGTACGTGTAACTGTGTGTAAGTGCGTGTAATTGCGTGTAAGTATGTGTAAGTACGTGTAAGTACGTGTAAGCACGTATAAGTGCGTGTAGTTGCGTGTAAGTAGGTGTAAGTGAGTGTAAGTGCGTGTAAGTGCGTATAAGTATGTGTAAGTATGTTAAAGTGTTGGTAAGTGGGTATAAGTATGTGTAAGTGTGTGTAAGTATGTGTAGGTTCGTGTAAGTGTGTGTAAGTATAATTTACTGCGTATAAGTGCGTGTAAGTACATGTAAGTACGTGTAAGTACGTGTAAGTGTGTGTAAGTGTGTGCAAGTATGTGTAAGTGTGTGTAATTGCGTGTAAGTGTGTATAAGTACGTGTAAGAGTGTATAAGTGGGTGTAAGTGCGTGTAACTGTGTGTAAGTGTTTCTAAGTATGTGTAAGTGGGTGTAAGTGTGTGTAAGTGCGTGTAATTGCCTGTAAGTCTTTGTAAGTGTGCGTAGGTACGTGTAAGTACGTGTAAGTGCGTGTAAGTTCCTGTAAGTGTATGTAAGTGTGTGTAAGTGCAATTAAGTGCGTGTAAGTGCGTGTAAGTACATGTAAGTGCGTGTAAGTGTATATAAGTGCGTGTAAGTGTGTGCAAGTGTGTATACGTGCGTATAAGTACGTGTAAGTATGTGTAAGTGTGTGTAAGTTTGTGTACGTGCGTGTAAGTGCGTGTAAGTGCGTATAAGTATGTGTAAGTACGTGTAAGTGTGTGTAGGTGCGTATAAGTCCGCGTAAGTGCACGTAAGTGCGTGGAAGTGCGTATAAGTGCATATAAGTGTGTGCAAGTGCGTGTAAGTACGTGTAAGTGTGTGTAAGGACGTGTAAGTGCGTGTAATTATGTGTAAGTGTGTGTAAGTGCGTGTTAGTGCGTGTAAGTGCGTGTAAGTGCATGTAAGTGCGTGTACGTGTGTGTAAGTGCGTGTAAGTACGTGTAAGTACGTGTAAGTGTGTGTAAGTGTGTGTAAGTGCGTGTAAGTACGTGTAAGTGCGTGTAAGTGTGTGTAAGTGTGTGTAAGTACGTGTAAGTGTGTATAAGTATGTGTAAGTGTGTGTAAGTGTGTGTTAGTACGTATAAGTACGTGTAAGTGCGTGTAAGTGTGTGTAAGTATATGTAAATGCGTGTAAATACGTGTAAGTGCGTGTAAGCACGTGTAATCACGTGTAAGTGCGTGTAACTGTATGTAAGTGCGTGTAAGTGCGTATAAGTGGGTGTAAGTACGTGTAAGTGCGTGTAAGTGTATGTTAGTATGTGTAAGTACGTGTAAGTACGTGTAAGTGTATGTAAGTGCATGTAAGTATGTGTGAGCACGTGGAAGTGCGTATAAGTTAGTGTTAGTACGTGTAAGTGCATGTAAGTGCGTGTAAGTGCAAGTAAGTGTGTGTAAGTGCATGTAAGTGTGTGTAAGTGCGTGTAAGTGTGTATAACTGCATGTAAGTGCATCTAAGTACGGATAAGTGCATGTAAGTGTATGTATGTGTGTGTAAGTGCGTGTAAGTGCGTGTAAGTGCGTGTAATTGCGTGTAAGTGCGTGTAAGGACTTGTAAGTGCTTGTAAGTGCGTGTAAGTACGTGTAAGTGCGTGTAAGTGTGTGCAAGTGTGTGTAACTATGTGTAAGTGCGTGTTGTTAGGAAAATGCTGCAGCATGGAAATGATGGTATGCATCTAACGTCAGCAGAGGTGGTGCTGATGTGCTTGGACGCGGTCCGATGGATGAGTGCTGTAGTGGAGAAAAAGACAGAAGTCTGAGTGGGCGTGGTGCATGAGCACAAGCGCTAAGGGAGAGGCTGAATGCTATGAGAGTATGAGAGCAAAGATGAGGTACAAGACTGAGGGCAGTGCCGAGGCGCGGGCCGAAAGGCCGCAAAGCTGAGGCACAGGCCGAAGAAGCACAAGGGCTGCAGCGAGTGTACGCAGGCTGAGAAGTGGAAGCAACTGTTGAGGCGAAGATGATGATGGAGAGCCGCAACGTCGAGGGGCGGGCTGAGCGGTTAGCGAGGCCACAGCGCGAAGGAGCGGGCTGAGCAACGGATGAGTGGCGTGGAGGCAGGGTAGGGGGTGGGCCTCGCAGAAGCAACTTGAATAGAACGGCGACAATGACAGTGATGGATGACACTGTGCCATGGTAGCGGGCCATGGTCACTGGCTGAGTGGAGGCAGCGCCGAAGCGCGGGCCAAAGACGCTAAGAGACAATACTGAAGTGAGTGACCAATAACTGGTGATTTACATGAGGCAGGGAATAGGTATATGTACTTCTATTGCTAGTGCTAGTTTCCTACTCCTAAGGCGGTCGGTACGCTAGTCGTAGCCGGGGCCGCTTTGTTGCCGCTACTCCAGCGGGAGATCGCGGTGCCACGAGATAGCTCCGGCGTGGAAATTGGTCATGGAGCCGTTGGTGCTGCGAGGCAGTTGAGCTGGATGCGGGGGTTCCGTGCCGGAAGGGTGGGACGTGTTGACATGGTGTGCCCCTTGCCATGAGTGCCGTTGATCGTACTCCCTGGTTAGACCACTGAGGAGTAGTGGAACACCTGATCTGACTTTTGATTTGGATTTCTTGGATTTTTCCATGCAGGATCGAGCTTTGAATCGCTCGATTTGAGTGAGTATTCAGAAAGTTAGCCTAGCCCGAAAATCGGGTGTTGGACGTGTGGAATCTAGCACCCGCCATAGGTGGCGGGATAATCCACCGCCTGTGATCCTAGTTCGTCTCCAATGAGCTCCAAAGGCACATGGGCCATGAAGGAATTAATGTGGATGGTCCCCTGGACCAAGGCATGCCCCTCCCCACGTTGGGATGACAGGAAGGGCGCTTCGAGAGGCCACCGTCGAAGCGCCTCCCGTCACTCCCGTTCGTGGGCATGGTGGGCGGCTCGGCTCCACCAAGGGTTACTTCGACGGCCGTAGCAGGGGCTCTACTGCTCCGATTTGGGCGTGCTTGGATGCGTTGGAAAGCTAAGATCACAGGCTATAAGAATCTGATGTAATCTCACTATGCTTATTAACAAAAACGTGTTTCAATTCAGATCTACTGAATGCGACGTGTTCTGCCCACTCTTACCCGTGATCCTTGTGCTCCACACTCTTCACAATTGGTGTCCATTGGCTGCCCAAACCTTGGTAGCTTGCATCACTGAGAGCTAGGCATCCTTGAGGGTGCCTCCACACCCACTAGAGCCAACAAAGGATTATGGGCCCACGTGCCTAGACGGACCCTAGCTCTTCAAGCTTCACGCTACCGCCGCGCGCCATGGTAACGACCGAGCAAGAGAGCATCGGCGCCGTCTCCAAGTTCGATGGGAACGGCTTCCCCTTGTGGAGGTGGCAGTTTGAGGTCTACCTTGATGACAAGGGCCTGCTTGAGCTGGTCAACGGTGAAGAGACCGCGCCTCTGGGTACCGCGACGCCGGAGGAAGTGGACAAGTACAAGAAGCGTAACAAGAAGGCGCTTGCATTGTTGGTGTTAGCGCTTGCTCCGCCGCAACGCGCACTGATTCAAGGATGCACAGAGGCCGGAGAGGCCTGGAAGAAACTCTGCACCATTTACCAGTCCACCAACCTTGCTAACCAGCTCTTCGTCTTCAAGAGGCTCGTCACCCTCCGAGCCAACGAAGGCGACGACATCATGGAGATCCTGCAGCAGATTGAGTCCCTCACTGCTGAGTGCGTAGCCACCGGATGGAAGGTCGACCCTCAGCTGCAAGCTATGATCCTCCTTCTGGCCTTGCCGGACAGTTGGAGTCCCATGATCACCGTTGTAGGCGGCTGGTCTGCCGATGAGCTGAAGTACCCGAAGGTGGCTGAGTACGTCCGCAACGAATGGATGCGGCGTGGTGGGAGAGAGAGCGGGGCAACATCAAGTTCCGCCTATGCCGTCCGTCCTGAAGGTGGAGGGGAAGGCAAGAAGGGGAAGAGTGCTAACCAGGGCACCAAGAGAGGTGACAACAAGGGAGAGTGCTACAATTGTGGCAAACAGGACCACTACGCATGCGATTACCCCAACAAGAAGTCGGACCAGCCCACGAAGGGCGGGAAAAAGGACACCCAAGCCATGATGGCCAGGGAGTCTACTGACTTGACAGATCCAGAAGTCACTGTGATCGACTCCGGATCAGGCCGCCACACACAATGCAACCAGACGGCGTTCGTCACCTACGGCACCACCGAGCGGCGCATGACAGTGGCCAACGGCAAAACAGAGTTGGCCGCGGGCGAAGGCAATGTTCGCATTGAGTCGGTGGTGAAAAGGAAAGTCATTCCGTGCACCATTTACGACGTGCTCCACATGCCCAACTTTGGGGCAAATCTGCTGTCAGTGAGCCGCCTTACCGACAAGGGACTCGAGGTGCTCTTCAACAAGAAGGAGGCCATCATCTGGAAGGAGGGAGATGGCGAGGTGATTGCGCGTGGCAAGAGGGAGGAGGACCTCTACCTTCTTCGCACCAAGGTCCTTGCCGATGCGGTAAGGACTGACGCCGTCAACCTCGTGACGAAGGATGAAGGAAATCTAGACCTGTGGCACCGTCGCCTATGTCACATCGCTCCCTCAACTGTGAGGGACATGGATAAGAAGGAAGTGGTGCGGGGCCTTGAGGTCAAGGGCCTAGATGCAGCCAAGAATGCCGTGTGCGAGCCATGCGTGGTGGGCAAGGCGACACGGCAGCCGTTTGACGGCAAAGGGACGCGTGCATCGACGAAGTTGGAGGTGGTGCACGCGGATGTGTGCGGACCGTTCGAGCCCTCCATTGGTGGGGCTCGCTACTTCGTCACCTTCATCGACGACCACAGCCGCAAGCTCTACCTCTACATCATCAAGAGGAAGAGCAATGTCTTGTCTTGCATGTAGGAATTTGTGGCGGCTGTGGAGCGGCAAACGGACTTGAAGGTGAAGGCGTTCCGGAGCGACAACGGTGGCGAGTACGAGGGCTGCTCGGCATGGATGAAGAGCAAGGGGATCACGTGGCAGAAAACTACGCCACACTCTCCGCAGCAGAATGGTGTCGCCGAGAGGGCAAACCGCACCATCCTCAACATGGTCCGGTCCATGTTGAGCGATGCCGGCCTCGCGCAGCGGTACTAGGGCGAGACGGCATGGACAGCGGCGTACATCATGAACCTGACGCCGACAAAGCCGCTAAAGGGCGCGGAGTCCAAGGTGTGGAAGACGCCACAAGAAGTGTGGAGCAGGAGGAAGCCAACTGTGGCACACCTCCGCACGTTTGGTTGCGTTGCACATGCTGTTGTGCAGGCACTGGAGGGGCGGGGCAAGCTGGACCCGCGGACTCGCCGGTGCATCTTTGTCGGGTACAAGAGCGGGAGCAAGGCGTACCGGCTCTTTGACTCGCGGAGGCAGCAGATCGTGAAGAGTCACGACATCACGTTTGACGAGGAGAGTTGTCGGACGGACAAGGACGCGGGTCTCTCCAAGCGGGGGGAGTGGCTGCCACTCCTCGAGGAGGAGACGCCGGAGGACGCAAAAGAGGGTGACGTCCCATCGGCTCCAACCGGCGATAACCATCCGGTGGATGGGGGAGCGGCTGATTTGCATTCAGCCAAGTCGGACGATGAGTCTGAAGCGCCGGCAGCAGTGGAGCTGAATCAGGAGGCGGGGAGTGAGCCCGCATCTGCATGGTCCCTGAGAGAGGGGGAGCAGGTCAGCGGTGCAAGTGGCGCCGCGAGAGGGCAGCAGCAGTAGCAGCAGCAGCGGCAGCAGCAGCAGCAGCCTCAACAGCAGTAGCCTCGGAGAAGTGGACGCACAAGAAGGACGGCAAAACGGTATGATGCCGCACAGGGCACCTAGACTGGGTTTGCTCGAGCGTTCTTTGCGCAAGAGGAGCCCGAGACCGTCAAGGAGGCATTGCAGCTGAAGGATGGGGCTGAGTGGGAGGGAGCCATAAAATCTGAGCTCACCTCCCACGAAGAGAACGGCACTTGGCAACTGATTGACAGACCGGAGGGTGCAAAAATCATCGGCTCCAAGTGGATCTTCAAGAAGAAGCTCACTGAGGAGGGGAAGGTGGAGCGGTACAAGGCGCGGCTGGTGGCGAAGGGGTACGCCCAGCGAAAAGGTGAACACTACGATGAAACCTTCGCGCCGGTGGCGAAGTTCGCCTCCATCCGTTCCATCCTCTCAGTGGCGGCGGCGCGTGACTACGAAGTCCACCAAATGGACGTGAAAACCGCATTCCTCAACGGCGACCTGGACAAGGAGGTCTACATGGGGGTGCCGGAGGGGGTGGATGCACCGCCGGGGAAGGTGTGCCGGCTTCGCAAGGCGCTGTACGGGCTGAAGCAAGCGCCACTCATGTGGTACCTGAAAATGGACGGCTTCATGGCCGAGCTTGGCTTCAAGCGCTGCGAGGCGGATCAAATTGTGTACGTGCAAAAGCAGCCAGGGTTGCACCATATCGTGGTCCTCTACGTGGATGACCTCATCCTCGTGTCATCGGACATGGAGGAGTTGGTGAACCTGAAGCGGCAGCTGGGCGGTCGGTTCAAAATGAGCGACATGGGCGAGCTCGAGTACTACCTCGGCGTCGCCATCAAGAGGGACCGCAAAGCACACACGCTTGAGATGGGACAGGCAAAGTACGTGCAAGAGGTGCTCCGCCGCTACAACATGGAGGAGTGCAACCCCATCGGCACACCCATGACTACCACATGTGAGTTGAGCTCGAGCATGGGCCCGAGCACGGACTAGGAGAAGGAGGAGATGGCAGGTGTGCCGTACCAGTCCACGGTGGGGAGCATCATGTACGCCATGGTGGCGACGCGACCCGACCTGGCCTTCGCGGAGGGCCAAGTGAGCCGCTACGTTGCTGACCCCGGGCCGTTGCATTGGCAAGCGGTGAAGCGGATCCTCCGCTATCTCAAGGCGACAAAACAGTCGCGGCTCGTGTTTAGAGGGGGAGCGCGTGATGACTCCCTTGAGTTGGTCGGCTACTCGGATGCCGACTGGGCTAGCGATGTGGATGACAGAAAATCAACGTCGGGGTACGTGTTTGTGCTTGGTGGTGCAGCAGTTTCATGGGCAAGTAGGAAACAGGACTGCGTGGCGCTTTCCAGCATCGAAGCGGAGTACATTGCGCTCGCGGAAGCCGCAAAGGAGGCAGTGTGGCTGCGTCGGCTGTTAAAGGAGATCGGCATGCCACAAAGGAAGCCCACGGTACTCAACGTTGACAACATGAGTGCCATCAGTCTGACCCAGAACCCGGTGCTGCACAGGAGGACCAAGCACATCGAGATCCGGCATCACTACGCGCGGGACTTGGTGGCGAAGGGAGATGCGGCTATTGTGCATTGTGGCACTAAGCGCATGCTCGCCGATGCCATGACCAAGGCACAGCCCAAGGACAGGCATGACGCAAGCTGCATGGAGCTCGGTCTGCGCTGTGAAGTTTGAAATGCTACAGGCTCTAAGGACAGGGCATCAAGGCTGCGGTGCAAGGGGGAGATTGTTGACATGGTGTGCCCCTTGCCATGAGTGCCGTTGATCGTACTCCCTGATTCGACCACTGAGGAAGATTCAAGCACCTGATCTGACTTTAGATTTGGATTACTTGGATTTTACCATGCAGGATCGAGCTTTGAATCGCTCAATTTGAGTGAGTATTCAGAAAGTTAGCCTAGCCCGAAAATCGGGTGTTGGACGTGTGGAATCTGGCACCCGCCATAGGTGGCGGGATAATCCACCGCCAGTGATCCTAGTTCATCTCCAATGAGCTCCAAAGGCACATGGGCCATGAAGGAATGAATGTGGATGGTCCCCTGGACCAAGGCATGCCCCTCCCCACATTGGGATGACAGGAAGGGCGCTTCGACAGGCCACCGTCGAAGCGCCTCCCGTCACTCCCGTTCGTGGGCATGGTGGGCGGCTCGGCTCCACCAAGGGTTACTTCGACGGCCGTAGCAGGGGCTCTACTGCTCCGATTTGGGCGTGCTTGGATGCGTTGGAAAGCTAAGATCACAGGCTATAAGAATCTGATGTAATCTCACTATGCTAAGTAACAAAAAACGTGTTTCGATTCAGATCTACTGAATGCGACGTGTTCTGCCCACTCTTACCCGTGATCCTTGTGCTCCACACTCTTCACCATTGGTGTCCATTGGCTGCCCAAACCTTGGTAGCTTATATCACTGAGAGCTAGGAATCCTTGAGGGTGCCTCCATACCTACTAGAGCCAACAGGACAGGCAACGGGTGTGGCGCGGCAAACGGGTTTGGTGGGTAGTGAGGACCGAGGCGCCTTCCCGTTGCCGACACCGAGCCTGAGAAAGAGGCGTGAGAGTCCTGCTGCCACGTTTGCCGGTGACCGAGCTCGAACATTCCGGTCCGAGGCATTTTCCTGAATATCCTGGTCCTGGTTTGGCAGGGTGGATGGATAAAGTGGTCCGAATGGGGTAAACCAGAAATGTGGGGCACACCGTTGAACTTAGTGCTCGTGAGGTCATTGGTGCCTTGTACACATTGGGGTATTTTCTGACAGCCCCCTTCAATGTTGCAAGGCACTGCGGGCAGTACTGAAGACTTGTAGTTGTTGATGAGCACGTGATGCTGCTTTCCTGAAGGTTGGTGGTGTGTGGACAGTAGGTTGTGGTAGCGATGTTGTTGCACGAGCCAGATCCGCTGGTTAGAAGGGCCAAGAGAAGAAGTCTGGAGGAAGGAGTAGAGGCGACAAGGGGCCAGATTTTGTTGGCGCGTCGCAAGGAGAGTGAGACTGGTTGTGATGAGTGGCTTTTGTTGGTGATTCTTCCATACATGAGAGGAGGTTGGGGACCCGCATGAGAGAGCTGCGATGTTGTTGATGAGAGGAAGGAGTGCAGGAGGCAGTAGTGTTGATCCAAAAGGGTGCACGTTGTCCTCCTTGGAGTCGCCCGGAGTGTGCACGAAGGCTGCTGCACTCTTGTGAACAAGGCTGTTTTCTCTGCGGAGTGCACTGCAGATGAGAGGTTGTTGTTGTTAACTGGATGATGCTGGTATTGAGGAGGAGGTGAGACTCTTGCTGTGCCTGCTGCTAGTTGCAAAACCCGTGAGAGTGATAGAAGGCGTAGAGGTGGCCAAGGGAACACCTAAAACTGTTGTGCCACAAAGAAGTAGTTGATTGCTGTGAAGCTGGTTGTTCTTGCAGCTGCTGCTGTTGCTCATTGAAGGTTGAAGACTTGAGCTCGTGTAAGAGAATGAGTCAGCGAGGGTCACAATTCTCTTGATTGGTCGATTGTTGTGCAGGCTAAAGAAGACTGATGGTGGTACTGATGCGAGTACTGGAAGGTAGATGGTGTTGTAGAGTGTTGGTTCGTGGAATGACAGGAAAGTGGTAGAGGACACAGGGATTTCCGTTGCATCGCGGAGGAGATGTGGTTGGGTGGGTCGGAGATTCCCTGGTAGAGGTGTGATGTGCTGCTGTCGATGCGGCACCACAGGTTCCAGATACTGGTGACGGAGCAGATGAGTGAATGGTGAGGTAGGAACATGGTGCGAAGGAGTAGGGGCGGTCAAGGGAACAGATCAGACTGTTGCGCCGCAAAGAGGAAGTTGCTGCTGCTTGTGAAACTTGCTGATGCTGAAATTGCTTCATGACCCTTGGAAGAGTGAAACAATAGGACCAGAGAGGTCGGATGACCACGAGAGGATGTCACACTGTTGTTGTATCAGAGCTGTTGCTGCTTCGTGCTTGTTTGAGAGAGACCGGTAGTTGCGCGCTTCGGGATGGAGGTGCCGGCGTCTGGTGGGCTGCGATGGAGATGGGGTAGAGCAGGTCAGGTCGAAGGTTCTTCTGTTGATCCCGTTGCTTGAGAAGAGGAGGATGCGGAGTAAAGCCGTGCTTCCAAAGCGGGAGGATTACTGTTCGTTGAGGAAATGCTGCTGCTGTATCTGAGATATTGATGCTGAGGAGTTGATTGACGACTGTGAG
>SZWC01001124.1:223586-234207 GCA_023375785.1 Penium margaritaceum
AAGTGTGTGTAAGTGCGTGTAAGTGCGTGTAAGTGCGTGTAAGTGCGTGTAAGTGCGTGAAGTGTGTGTAACTGTTTGTACGTGTGTGTAAGTGCATGTAAGTGCGTATAAGTGCGTGTAAGTATGTGTAAGTGCGTGTAAGTGCGTGTAAGTGTGTTTAAGTGCGTGTAAGTGTGTGTAAGTACGTCTAAGTGTTTTTAAGTGCGTGTAAGTACGTGCAAGTGCGTGTAAGTGCGTGTAAGTTCGTGTAAGTGTATGTAAGTGTGTGTAAGTGCAATTAGCTGTGTTTAAGTGCTGTAAGTATGTGTAAGTGCGTGTGAGTGCGTGTAAGTGCGTGTAAGTGTGTACAAGTACGTGCAAGTGCGTGTAAGTGCATGTAAGTGCGTGCAAGTGCGTGTAAGTGTGTGTAAGTGTGTGTAAGTGCATGTAAGTACATGTAAGTGCATGTAATTGCGTGAAATTATGTGTAAGTGCGTATAAGTGCGTGTACGTGCGTGTAAGTGCGTGTAAGTGCGTGTAAGTGCATGTAAGTGCATGTAAGAGTGTGTAAGTGCGTGTAAGTGCGTAAGTACGTGTAAGTACGTATAAGTTTGTGTAAGTGTGTTTAACTGCGTGTAAGTACGTGTAAGTGCGTGTAAGTGTGTATAAGTGAGTGTAAGTACGTGTAAGTGCGTGTCAATGCTTATTAGTGCGTGTAAGTGCGTGTAAGTGCGTGTAAGTGCGTGTAAGTATGTGTAAGTGTGTGTAACTGCGTGTAAGTGGGTGTAAGTGTATTTAAGTTCTTATAAGTGCATGTAAGTGCGTGTAAGTGCGTGTAAGTGCGTGTAAGTGCACATAAGTGCGTCTTAGTACATTTAAGTACGTATAAGTGCGTGTATGTGCATGTTAGTGCGTGTAAGTGAGTGTAAGTACGTGTTAGTGCGTGTAAGTATGTGTAAGTACGTACAAGTGCATGCAAGTGCGTGTAAGTGTGTGTAAGTGCGTGTACGTACGTGTAAGTACGTGGAACAATGTGTAAGTAGGTGTAAGTGCATGTAAGTGTGTTTATGTGTGTGTAAGTGCGTGTAAGCACGTGTAAGTGCGTGTAATTGCATGTAAGTGCATGTAAATGCGTATTACTGCATGTAAGTACGTACAAGTGCGTGTAAGTGAGTGTAAGTGAATGTAAGTATGTGTAAGTGCGTGTAAGTGCGTGTAAGTACGTGTAACTGCGTGTAAGTGTGTGTAACTACGTGTAAGTGCGTGTAAGTGTGTGTAAGTTCTTGGAAGTGCTTGTAAGTGCATGTAATTGTGTGTAAGTGCGTATAAGTGGCTGTAAGTGCGTGTAAGTACGTGTAAGTGTGTATAAGTACGTGTAAATGTTTGTAAGTGTGTGTAAGTGCGTGTAAGTACGTGTAAGTGCAGTTAAGTGTGTGTAGGTGTGTGTAAGTGCGTGTTAGTGCGTATAAGTGTGTGTAAGTGCGTGTAAGTGTGTGTAAGTGTGTGTAAGTACGTATAAGTGTGTGTAAGTATATGGAAGTGTGTGCAAGTGCGAGTAAGTACAAGGAAATGCGTGTAAGTATGTGTAAGTGCGTATTCGTACGTATAAGTGTGTGTAAGTACGTGTAAGTGCGTGTAAGTGTATGTAAGTACGTGTAAGTGTGTGTAATTGTGTGTAAGTGCGTGTAAGTGCGTGTAAGTGCGTGTAAGTGTGTGTAAGTGCGTGAAAGTGTGTGTAAGTATGTAAGTGCGTATAAGTACGTGTAAGTGCGTG
Source organism: Penium margaritaceum (assembly GCA_023375785.1). NCBI lineage: Eukaryota > Viridiplantae > Streptophyta > Zygnematophyceae > Desmidiales > Peniaceae > Penium > Penium margaritaceum. The sequence continues at coordinate 225,340 of SZWC01001124.1, forward strand.
TAAGTGCGTGTAAGTGCGTCTAACTGTGTGTAACTGCGTGTAAGTGCGTGTCAGTGCATGTAGGTTCCTATAAGTGCGTGTAAGTACATGTAACTGTGTGAAAGTGCGTTCAAGTGTGTATAAGTACGTGTGAGTGCGTGTTAAGGCGTGTAAGTGTGTGTAAGTGCGTGTAAGTACGTGTAAGTGCGTGTAAGTGCGTATAAGTGCGTGTAAGTGCATGTAAGTGCGTGTAAGTGCGTATAAGTGCGTGTAAGTACATGTAAGTGTGTGTAAGTATGTGTTAGTGGGTATAAGTGCATGTAACGGTACGTAAGTGTGTGTAAGTACGTGTAAGTACGTGTAAGTGTGTGTGAGTACATGTAAGTGCGTGTAAGTATGTGTAAGTGCGTGTAAGTACGTGTAAGTGCATGTAAGTTCGTGTAAGTGCGTGTAAGTGTGTGTAAGTGCGTGTATGTTTGTATAAGTACCTGTAAGTGCGTGTAAGTACAATTAACTGCGTGTAAGTGCGTGTAAGTGTGTGGACGTGCATATAAGTGCGTATACGTGCGTGTAAGTGTGTGCAAGTGTGTGTAAGTACGTGTAAGTGTGCATAAGTGCAAATAAGTGCATGTAAGTACGTGGAAGTACATGCAAGTACGTGTAAGTGCAGGTAAGTGTGTATGAGTGCGTGTAAGTGCGTGTAAGTACGTGCAAGTGTGTGTAAGTGCGTGTAAGTACGTGTAAATACGTGTAAGTGTGTGTAAGTGCGTATAAGTGCGTAGAAGTGTGTGTATATGCGTGTAAGTGGGTATAAGTGCATGTAAGTGCGTGTAGGTGCATGTAAGTACCTGTAAGTACATGTAAGTGCGTGTAAGTGCATGTAAATGCGTATAAGTGTGCGTAAGTGCGTGTAAGCACGTGTAAGTGCGTGTAAGTACGTGTAAGTACGTGTAAGTACGTGTAAGTGTGTGTAAGTGCGTGTAAGTACGTATAAGTGTATGTAAATACGTGTAATTGCGTGTAAGTGCGTGTGAGTGTGTGTAAGTGCGTATAAGTGCGTGTGAGTATGTGCAAGTGCTTTTAAGTGTGTGTAAGTGCATGTTAGTGTGTGTAAGTACGTGTAAGTACGTGTAAGTGCGGGTAAGTGCGTGTAAGTACATGGAAGTGCATGTATGTACGTGTAAGAACGTGTAATTGGATGTAAGTGTGTGAAAGGATGTATAAGTGCGTGTAAGTGCGTTTAAGTACGTGTAAGTGCGTGTAAGTGCGTGTTAAGTATGTGTAAGTGCCTGTAAGTACGTATAAGTACGTTTAACTATGTGTAAGTGCGTGTAAGTGCGTGTAAGTGCGTGTAAGTGTGTGTAAGTGCGTGTAAATGCTTGTAAGTACGTGTAAGCATGTGTAAGTGGACGTAAGTACGTGTAACTACGTCTAAGTGCGTGTAACTGCGTGTAAGTGTGTGTAAGTGCGTCCAAGTGTGTGTAAGTGCGTGTAAGTGCGTGTAAGTGCAGGTAAGTGCATGTAAGTGCATGTAAGTGTGTGTAATTGCGTGTAAGTGTTTGTAAGTGCATGTAAGTACGTGGAAGTGCATGTAAGTGCGTGTAAGTTTGTGTAAGTGCGTGTAAGTACGTGTAAGTGCAATTAACTGCGTGTAAGTGTGTGTAAGTACGTGTAGGTGCGTGCAAGTGCGTGTAAGTGTGTGCAAGTGCATGTACGTGTGTGTAAGTGCGTGTAAGTATGTTTAAGTGTGTGTAAGTGTGTGTAAGTGCGTGTAAGTGGTTGTAAGTGTGTGTAAGTATGTGTAAGTACATGTAAGTGCGTGTAAGTGCATGTAAGTGTGTGTAAGTGCGTATAAGTACGTGTAAGTGTGTGTAAGTGCGTGTAAGTGCGTGTCAGTGTGTGTAAGTGCCTGTATGTACGTGTAAGTGTGTGTAAGTACGTGTATGTGCGTGTAGGTGCGTGTAAGTCCGTAGAAGTGCGCGTAAGTGCGTGTATGTGTATGTTAGTACGTGTAAGTATGTGCAAGTGTGTGTAAGTGTCTGAAAGTGCGTATACGTGTATGTAAGTGCGTGTAAATGCGTGTAAATGCATGTAAGTACGTGTAAGCATGTGTAAGTGTGTGTAACTGTGTGTAAGTGCGTGTAAGTGCGTGTGAGTACGTGTAAGTGCGTGTAAGTGTGTGTAGGTGTGTGTAAGTGTATGTAACTGTGTGTAAGTGCGTGTAAGTTTGTGTAGGTGTGTGTAAGTGTGTGCAAGTTCGTGTAAGTACGTGTAAGTGCGTGTAAGTGCGTGTAAGTGCATGTAAGTGTACGTAAGTGCGTGTAATTGCGTGTAAGTGTGTGTAAGTGCGTGTAAGTACGTGTAAGTGCGTGTAAGTACATGTTAGTATATGTAAGTGCGTGTTTGTGCGTGTAAGTGTATGTAAGTGCGTGTAAGTGCATGTAAGTGCGTGTAAGTATATGTAAGTGCGTATAAGTGAGTGTAAGTGTGTGTAACTGTGTGTAAGTGCGTGTAAGTGTGGATAAGTATGTGTAAGTGTGTGTAAATGCGTGTAAGTAAGTGGAAGTGCTTGTTAGTATGTGTAAGTACGTGTAAGTGTGTGTAAATGCGTGTAACTGTGTGTAAGTTTGTGTAACTGTGTGTATGTGTGTGTAAGTGCATGTAAGTTTGTATAAGTGCGTGTAAGTACGTGGAAGTACGTATAAGTGTATGTAAGTGCGTGTAAGAACGTGGAAGTGTGTGTAAGTACGTGTAAGTGCGTTTAAGTGCGTATAAGTGCGTATACGTATGTGTAAGTATGTGTAAGTGCATGTAAGTGCGTGTAAGTGCGTGTTTGTGTGTGTAAGTGCGTATAAGTGTGTGTAAGTACATGTAAGTACGTGTAAGTACGTGTAAGCGAGTGGAACTGTGTGTAAGTACGTGTAAGTGTGTGTAAATGCGTGTAACTACGTGCAAGTGCGTATAAGTACGTGTAAGTACGTGTACGTGCGTGTAAGTGTGTGTAAGTGCGTGTAAGTATGTGTAAGTGCGTGTAAGTGCTCATAAGTGTATGTAAGTATGTGCAAGTGCGTGTAAGTGCGTGTAAGTGCGTGTAACGACGTGTAAGTGCGTGTAAGTATGTTCAAGTACGCGTAAGTGCGTGGAAGTGTGTGTAAGTCCTTGTAAGTGCGTATAAGTATGTGTAAGTGCATGTAAGTGCGTATAAATATGTGTAAGTGTGTATAAGTGTGTGCAAGTACGTGTAAGTGCGTATAAATGCGTGTAAGTGCATGTAAGTGTGTGTAAGTATGTGTAAGTAAGTATAAGTGCGTGTAAGTGCATGTAAGTATGTGTAAGTGCATATAAGTGCGTGTAAGTATGTATAAGTGCATGTGAGTGTGTGTGAGTGCGTGTACGTGCGTGTAAGTATGTGTAAGTGCGTGTAAGTGCGAGTATGTGTGTGCAAGTGGGTGTAAGTGCGTATAAGTGCGTGTAAGTGCGTATAAGTGCGTGTAAGTACATGTAAGTACGTGTAAGTATGTGTAAGTGCCTGTTAGTGCGTGTAAGTACGTGTAAGTGGGTGTACGTGCGTGTAAGTTTGTGTAAGTGCGTATAAAAGCATGTAAGAACGCGTAAGTGCGTATAAGGGTGTGTAAGTGTGTGTAAGTGTGTGTAAGTACGTGTAAGTGCGTGTAACTATGTGTAACTGCGTGTAAATGTGTGTACTTGCGTGTAAGTGCATATAAATGCGTGTAAGTACGTGTAACTATGTGTATCTACATGTAGCTGCATGTAAATGCGTGTAACTATGTGTAAGTGTGTGTAAGTCTGTGTAAGTGTGTGTAAGTGCGTGTAAGTGTGTGTAACTGTGTATAAGTGCGTGTAAGTACGTGAAAGAGCGTGTAAGTGCGTGTAAGTACCTGTAAGTGTGTATAAGTGCGTATAAGTGCATGTAAGTGTGTGTAAGTACGTGTAAGTGCGTGTAAGTGTGTGTAAGTGCGTGTAAGTACGTGTAAGTGCGTGTAAGTACGTGTAAGTGCGTGTAAGTGTGTGTAAGCATGTGTAAGTACGTGTAAGTGCATGCAAGTGTGTCTAAGTGTGTGTAAGTACGTGTAAGTACGTGTAAGTGCGTGTAAGTGTGTGTAAGCATGTGTAAGTACGTGTAAGTGCATGCAAGTGTGTCTAAGTGTGTGTAAGTACGTGTAAGTACGTGTAAGTGCGTGTAAGTGTGTGTAAGCATGTGTAAGTACGTGTAAGTGCATGCAAGTGTGTCTAAGTGTGTGTAAGTACGTGTAAGTACGTGTAAGTGCGTGTAAGTGTGTGTAAGCATGTGTAAGTACGTGTAAGTGCATGCAAGTGTGTCTAAGTGTGTGTAAGTACGTGTAAGTACGTGTAAGTGCGTGTAAGTGTGTGTAAGCATGTGTAAGTACGTGTAAGTGCATGCAAGTGTGTCTAAGTGTGTGTAAGTACGTGTAAGTACGTGTAAGTGCGTGTAAGTGTGTGTAAGCATGTGTAAGTACGTGTAAGTGCATGCAAGTGTGTCTAAGTGTGTGTAAGTACGTGTAAGTACGTGTAAGTGCGTGGAAGTGTGTGTAAGTGTGTATAAGTGCGTGGAAGTACGTGTAAGTGTGTGTAAGTACGCGTAAGTGCGCGTAAGTGCGTATAACTGCATGTCAGTACATGTAAGTGCGTGTAAGTGTGTGTAAGTGTGTGTAAGTGCATGTTAGTGCATGCAAGTGCGTGTAAGTACGTGTAAGTGTGTGTAAGTGCGTGTAAGTGCGTGTAAGTGCGCGTAAGTGCGTGTAAGTGCGTGTAAGTGCGTGTAAGTACGTGAAAGTGCGTATAAGTGCGTGTAAGTGTGTTTAAGTGTGTGTACGTGTGGGTAAGTGTGTGTAAGTGTTTGGAAGTGCATGTGAGTACGTGTGAGTGCGTGTGAGTGTGTATAAGTACGTGTAAGTGTGTGTAAGTGCGTGTAAGTGCGTATAAGTGCATGTAAGTCCGTGTAAGTGTGTGTAAGTGCGTGTAAGTGTACGTAAGTACGAGTAACTGTGTGGAAGTGCGTGCAAGTATGTGTAAGTACGTGTAAGTGCATGTAAGTACATGTAAGTGCGTGTAAGTGTATGTAATTGTGTGTAAATGCATGTAAGTGCGTGTAAGTGCATGTAAGTACGTGTAAGTGTATGTAAGTGCGTGTAAGTGCATGTAAGTGTGTGTAAGTGCGTGTAAGTGTGTGTAAGTGCGTGTAAGTGCGTATAAGTGTGTGTAAGTGTATGTAAGTGCGTGTAAGTGCGTGTAAGTGTGTGTAAGTGCGTGTAAGTACGTGTAAGTGTGTGGTGTGTATAAGTGTGTGTAAGTACGTGTAAGTACGTGTAAGTGCGTATAAGTACGTATGAGTGCGTGTAAGTACGGGTAAGTGCGTGTAAGTGCGTGTACATGCGGGTAAGTGTGGGTAAGTGCGTGTATGTGTGTGTAAGTGCGTGTAAGTGTGTGTAAGTGCGTGTGAGTGCGTGTAAGTGCGTGTAAGTGTGTGTAAGTGTGTGTAAGTGCGTGTAAGTGTGTGTAAGTACGTGTAAGTGCGTGTATGTGCGTGTATGTGCCTGTAAGTGCGTGTACGTGCGTGTAAGTACAAGTAAGTGCATGTAAGTGTGTGTAAGTACGGATAAGTGTGTTTTAGTACGTGTAAGTGCGTGTACGTATGGATGAGTGCGTATAAGTACATATAAGTGTGTGTAAGTACGTGTAAGTACGTGTAAGTGTGTGTAAGTACGTGTAAGTGTGTGTAAGTACGTGTAAGTGCGTGTAAGTACGTATAAGTGTGTGTAAGTGCATGTAACTGCGTGTAAGGGTGTGTAAGTATGTGGAAGTGTGTGTAAGTGCGTGTAAGTACGTGTAAGTGTGTGTAAGTACATGTCAGTATGTGTAAGTGTGTGTAAGTGTGTGTAACTGCGTGTATGTATGTGTAAGTGCGTATAAGTGCGTTTAAGTGCATGCAAGTGCGTGTAACAGAGTATACCTGTGTGTAAGTGCGTGTAAGTGCGTATAAGTAAGTGTAAGTACGTGTAAGTGCGTGTAAGTACTTGTAAGTGCGTGTAAGTGCATGTAAGTGCGTGTTAGTGCGTGTAACTACATGTAAGTGTATGTTACTGTGTGTAAGTGTGTGTAAGTATGTGTAAGTGCGTGTAAGTGCGTGTAAGTACGTGTAAGTTTGTGTAAGTACGTGTAAGTGTGTGTAAGTGCAATTAACTGCGTGTAAGTACGTGTAAGTGCATGTAAGTGCGTGTAAGAGAGTGTAAGTATGTGTAAGTGTGTGCAAGTGCGTATAAGTGTGTGTAAGTGCACATAAGTGTGTGTAGTACATGTAAGTGCGTGTAAGTGTGTGTAAGTACGTGTAAGTGCGTGTAAGTGCGTATAAGTGCATGTAAGTGTGTGTAAGTACGTGTAAGTGTGTATAAGTATGTGTAAGTGCGTGTAAGTACGTATAAGTGCGTGTAAGTGTGTGTAAGTGCATGTAAGTGTGTGTAAGTACGTGCAAGTGCGTGTAACTGCGTGTACGTGCGTGTAAGTGTGTGTAAATGTGTGTAAGTGCATGTAAGTGTGTGTAAGTGCGTGTAAGTATGTGTAAGTGTGTGTAAGTGTGTGGAAGTACGTGTAAGTACGTGTAGGTGCGTGTAAGTCTGTGTAAGTGCGCGTAAGTGCGTATAAGAGCGTGTAAATACGTGTAAGTATGTGTAAGTGTGTGTAAGTTTGTGTAAGTGCGTGTAAGTACGTGTAAGTGCGTGTAAGTGCGGGTGAGTGCGTGTAAGTGCGTATAAGTACGTGTAAGTGCGTGTAAGTGCGTGTAAGTACGTGTAAGTGCGTGTAAGTACGTGTAAGTACGTGTAAGTGTGTGCAAGTGCGTGTAAGTACGTGTATGTGTGTGTAACTACGTGTAAGTGTGTGTAAGTTTGTGTAAGTGCGTGTAAGTGCGTGTAAGTGCGTGTAAGTACGTGTAAGTGCGTGTAAGTGCTTGTAAGTGTGTGTAAGTGCTTGTAAGTGCATGTAAGTACGTGTAAGTGCGTGTGAGTGCATGTAAGTACGTGTAAGTGTGTGTAAGTACGTCTAAGTGTGTGTAAGTATGTGTAAGTGCGTGTAACTGTGTGTAAGTGGGTGTAAGTGCATGTAAGTTATTGTAAGTGCGTGTAAGTGCGTGTAACTGTGTGTAAGTGTGTGTAAGTGCGCGTAAGTGCGTGTAAGTGCATGTAAGTGCGTGTAAGTACGTGTAGGTGCATGTGAGTGCGTGTTTGTGCGTGTAAGTGTGTGTACGTGCGTGTAAGTATGTGTAAGTGCGTACAAATGTGTGCAAGTGTGTGTAAGTGCGTGTAAGTGCGTGTAAGTGCGTGTAAGTGTGTGTAAGTACGTGTAAGTGCGTGTAATTGCGTGTAAGTGCGTGTAAGTGCGTGTAAGTGTGTGTAAGTACACGTAAGTACGTGTATGTGCGTGTAAGTGCGTGTAACTGCGTGTAAGTGCGTGTAATTACGTATAAGTGCATGTAAATACGTGTAAGTATGTGTAAGTGCGTATAAGTGCGTGTAAGTGCGTGTAATTGCGTGTAGGTGCATATAAGTGAGTGTAAGTGCGTGTAAGTACGTGTAACTGCGTGTAACTGCGCGTAACTGCGTGTAAGTACGTGTAAGTGCGTGTAAGTGCGTGTAAGTATGTGTAAGTGCATGTAAGTACGTGGAAGTGTGTGTAAATGCGTGTAAGTGTGTGTAAGTGTGTCTAAGTGCATGTAAGTGTGTGTAAGGGCGTGTAAGTGCGTATAAGTGTGTGTAAGTATGTGTAAGTATATGTACGTGTGTGTAAGTGCGTGTAAGTGCGTGTAAGTGCGTATAAGTACGTGTAAGTGTGTGTAAGTGCGTGTAACTCCATGTAACTGCGTATAACTGCGTGTACGTGTGTGTAAGTACATGTAAGTACGTATGAGTAGGTGTAAGTGCATGTAACTGCGTGAAAGTGTGTGCAAGTGTGTGAAAGTATGTGTAAGTGCGTGTAAGTATGTGTAAGTACGTGTAAGTAGGTGTAAGTGCGTACAAGTACGTGTAAGTGCGTGTAAGTGCGTGTAAGTGCATGTAAGTGCGTGTAAGTGTGTGTAAGTGCATGTAAGTGCGTGTAAGTGCACATAACTGTGTGTAAGTGCGTGTAAGTGTGTGTAAGTGCGTGTATGTGCGTGTAAGTGCTTGTAAGTACGTAAAGTACCTGTTAGTACGTGTAAGTGCATGTAACTACGTGTAAGTGCGTGTAACCGTGTGTAAGTACGTGTAAGTGTGTGTAAGAGCGTGTAAGTGCGTGTAAGTGTGTGTAAGTGCATGCAAGTGTGTATAAGTGCGTGTAAGTGCATGTAAGTATGTGTAAGTGCGTGTGAGTGTGTGTAAGTTCATTTAAGTACGTGTAAGTGTGTGTAAGTACAATTAACCGTGTGTAAGTGCGTGGAAGTGCATGTAAGTGCGTGTAAGTGGGTATAAGTGCGTGGAAGTGTGTACAAGTGCGTGTAAGTGCGTGTAAGTACGTATAAGTACGTGTAATTGCGTATAAGTATGTGTAAGTGTGTGTAAGTGTGTGTAAGTACGTGTCACTGCATACAAGTATGTGTAAGTGTGTGTAAGTACGTGTAAGTGCGGGTAAGTGTGTGTAAGTGCGTGTAAGTGTGTGTAAGTGCGTGTAAGTGCGTGTCAGTGCGTGTAAGTGTGTGTAACTGTGTATAAGTACGTATAAGTGCATGAAAGTTTGTGTAAGTGGGAGTAATTGTGGATAAGTGTGTATAAGTATGTGTACGTGCGTGTAAGTGTGTGTGAGTGCGTGTAAGTACGTGTAAGTGCGTGTAAGTACGTGTAAGTGTGTGTAAGTATGTGTAAGTGCGTGTAGGTGCGTGTA
>SZWC01001124.1:235498-257197 GCA_023375785.1 Penium margaritaceum
GGGGGGGGGGGGGGGGGGGGGGGGGGGGGGGGAATGTGGCATCAATCGATATCCATGACACAAAAGTCGGAGACCGTCCAATCACAGATCGACGGCACACGACCAACATATAAACAGCAGGACTGGTTTACGCCGAAAGACAACAGAGAAAGGCACTATTCAAGGATACCAAAGACCCTGTGTGACCGGAACCTAAGCCCGACCACAGGGACAAAGCAAGACGGCAGGTGCCGACGGCAGACGGCAGAATTGCTGGTGCGGAGCGAAATGGACCAGAGGTGAAGGCGAGCGGAGCATGATTTGAGTCAGCTGTAGATCTCTATTTCCTATTCTTGTCAAGTGCTAGACTCTAGTAGATCATGTACCCAGGAGTTAGTGAATTCTGATGAATGGAGTTCATGGTGTTCACTCCCTCTATCGCTGGTTGAGCAGATCTGGCTGTGAGCGCCTGTGTTGATCTACTATGGTTTAAGCGATTGGTTCTGCCCTGTCCATACAAGTTCTTGTGGCATTCAACAATCTGACATTCTAACATTTGGTATCAGAGCATGGTGTGCCACAAGCAACTCAAGGACTGGTTGCGCTGTTCAAGGAAGTCAGGACACAACATCTGGCACTATGGCTGTGTTCCATGGAGGCGGCATGGGCGATGAATTCAAGATTCAGCCGTTTGACGGCACAAATTACAATGAGTTTGCATTCAATATGAAGATGGTTTTCCTGGCCAAGGGACTGTGGGGAGTTGTCTCTGATCCTCCCACAGAGACCCTGACCGCTGACGCCACCGACGATGCTCGACTTCAGTGGCAACGACGCTGTGATCAGGCCTTTGCACTACTGGCCATGCAAGTCTCTGATAGGTTGAAGTTTTTAATCAAGGATGGGAACCCTACACTGGATCCAAAACGTGCATGGTTGGCTCTCTAGAAGCACTACTTTAAAGTGGGAGACTCCGAACTTCACAATCTTCTGATTCAGTTCTGCAAACTCAAGATGAGCGACACGACGAAATTGGAAGACCATGTGGCACAACTGAAGCAACTGGTTGATCGCATGGCAACTCTGGGACGGACACTCGATGAAAAAGTGGTTGTACTCAGACTATTTGCAAGCCTACCATCCAGATTCAACACCACTGTTGATCAACGACTAGCGTTTCAAGAACAGGGCGCAATGTTTGACACCAGACTACAGACCTTGGAAGCCGCCAGACTTTGACGAGCACCTGCCGTTGGAGGCAATGCAGCTGCTAACGCTGGTCCTAGTGATCAAGCCCCTGCTGCAGCAGCACCCGCCGCAGTCGGCGTCTATGAACTTACATTGGAACGCGCATGTGACAGTCTTTTTTGAGCTGAAGAAAAATATCTGAAAAGTCCAGAAGGTATTGAAGCAGCTCTTGCTGCCAAATTTGGTCATCAACATCAACATCAATGACAACCTCCTAGATACCACGGTCCTGGACAAGGAGGACTCTCCGGTTCCAGATTCTCTCCAAATCCCAATTTCCAACGACTTCAAACTCCAGGTGGGATTATTCCAGCAGGAGCACCAGGGAGTAAAGGTTTTGAAAATGTGAGATGCTGGAATTGTCAGCAACTTTGACATCTGAATCGCTTCTGTGACAAACCGCGTCATCCCCGACATCCAGATGCTCAACATGCCATGCTGACAACTGACACATACCAAGCTGAGACTCCGTCCAGCCTGATTGGCAGCTTCATGCAAATCATGACTCAGATGACAGACAACTGGAATCAGCTACTCTTTCAGCTGGAAACCATTGGAGCTTCCAACAACAACAGCGCCAACTCAGACAATACCAGTATCAACTTTATCACTCCTGCTGATGATATTCCATCAACTGCACCTTCAGCTGCCATCCAGAAAGCTGCCTCAGACGATGAAGAGTTTATCCTAGAAGAGCTGGCACTCTGCACCATTGACAGTGCCTCCTTACTGGCAGCTGGTATTTTTGCCTGGATCCTTGACTCTGGAAGCACCAGGCACATAACTTGCAACAGATCCTGGTTTACAGACTACAAAGAGTTCAAGAAACCAAAGCCAGTTCGGATCGGCGACGGGCGAATTATTCCTGCCATTGGTGTTGGCACCGTCAAAGTCTCCATCAGCTTCCAGAAGAAAGTGGCCTCTCGCACTTTCTCTGACGTTCTTTTTGTTCCAGATTTGGCTGCTAATCTCCTGTCTGTCACACGACTCAACGACAAAGGATGCAACGTTCTTTTTGGTGCTGACAAGAGCTGCCGTATTTTCGCGGGCAATGGACATATTGTGGCAGAAGCCAAAAGAGAAGGGAACCTGACCATCCTTCCAACATTGGACCTGGAGCCAGATGATGACACACCTGAGGTAGCACTGGCGGCCAGTGGTCCTTCCAGCTCCACAACACCACCACCCTTGTCAGACCTCCTCACCATGCTATGGCACCAACGGCTTGACCATGTGGGATTCTCGACGTTGGTGGCCATGTCCAAACAGGGCATTGTGGACTCCCTACCTCGAACACTAACCCACCCCAGTGTCACCTGCTGTGAAGGATGTCTAGCAGGAAAGCAAAATCAGCAGCCCTTCTCCACTCACTCAGATGCCCGTGCTTCAGACAAACTCCATCTGGTACACATGGACCTCTGCTGCATCAAGGATCCCTCTATTTCTGGCAAGCATTACTTCCTGCTTCTGCTTGATGACTTCACACACTATGTCTGGCTCCGTTTCCTCAGCCACAAGTCTGAAGCCGCGGAACACATCATGACATGGGTGCGCCGTGTGGAAAATGAGACTGACAAACGCGTCAAAGCTGTCCGATCCGACATTGGTGGCGAATTCGTCAATCAGACCCTCACCACCTTCTATGACGCCCATGGCATTCAGCACCAACAGACAGTGTCAGGCGGGAATCCACCGCGTCTCCGCTGAGAAAGAGATGGATCCACGGAGGGGAAATCGCTGCTCTGCACAGATCCGCGGAACGGGGCTTCCGCGGCCAGAGGCCCGCGGAGAAGGAAAAGGGGAAACCGCGGAGTACTGGGGAATGCGCAAGGCATGCTGGCTCTTGCGATAAGATTGCGGTAGAGCGTGGGGTGGCGCGGAATCCAGCAGTGGTGAAGGAAGGAGGCGGGAAAGCCGCCGCCAAAAGCAGGAATTGCCGATGAACTATCAACGGCTGTTGGAAAGAATGGCTGCGGAGAAGTCAAGACGGGCGGGAAAGCAGGGTGAGAATCCGCGGTGAGGAGGGAGCATGAGTCGAGCAGCGGAAAAGATGGAGTGCCGGACGTGCGAAAACACACGACGCCAGGACCAGAGGTCAGGCAGGAGCCCGACCAATGAGGGCTCAAGGGAGCAGCGGTAATCAAGGAGGAGACCGGGGGGGGCGCACCGCACGAAGATGAAGATTCAAGGAAGAACACGAGACTGCAAGCGCCCAAGCCGGGGATTAGAGGAAGATGTAATAATAGCAGAGGGAATGTGGTAGTGTGTGTGTGTGTGTGGGACGAGACCCGCGGTGCATGTAGCGCGCCGCGCGAAGTCCAAGATAGGGAAAGAGTGAGGGAAGTTGTCTGAAAAGGACTAGCTTTCGGTAGATATAAAGTAGTAGTGTAGCGGAGGAACCATTGTGAGCAGAGTTCTGACTAATGATGAATGATTCTTACCTTTTGCCCAATGCAAAGCCTATTTCCCTCTCATAAGCCTGAGAACCCTGACTTGTCTGGAACCTGATTGCCTTCATCCATCTCATTTATCCGCGCGAGTGTTAGTGTGGTTCACGCCCAGGCCTCACCCTCTAAGATCCGCACCATTGGAGGGAGTTGCAGTCCTGCTCTCCGCGGAATTATTCCGCGGAGGACAAATACTTGTCCTGCGGATGTGTGCGGAGCATGCTGCTAAATCCACCCCTCCTGAGAACAACCAAAGATTCCGCTGAGTGCTGTCATCACCTGGGAACACAAGTTGGGTGAAGAGTGTTGTTGGAAACTCCGCGGCCTTGCACATGACCGCGGAACGGGGTTCCGCGGGCAAAGGAGTCAGAGGCCACGAGGTGGCGGGCTCTCGTGTTGGCAAGGAGGGAGTCGCGGAGCACCACCCACGGCTAGGAACCAGAAGGTGTGAAGCATCCGTGGAAGATCAGGAGAGGTAGCGGAGGAGCAGCCAGCGGGTGCTGTCTCATGTGTGCTATAGTGTATCTCATGCACCTATGGTGTATCTCATGCACCTATGGCGTATCTCATGCACCTATGGTGTATCTCACGTACCTATGGTGTACCTCATGCGCCTATGGTGTATCTCATGTGCCTATGGTGTATCTCATATGCTATGGTGTATCCCATGCACCTACGGTGTATCGCATGCGACTATGGTGTATCGCATGCGTCTATTGTGTATCTCATGCGCGGAACGGCAAGATCGCGGAGCAGACCAAACGCGAAGTCAGAGAGCGCGGAAGTAATATTATGCGCGACAAAATTAGGGGCATCACATAGGTACATGAGATACACCATAGGCACATGAGATACACCTAAGACGCATGAGATACACCATAGGCGCATGAAAAATACAATAGGCACATGGGATACACCACAGGCACATGAGATACACCATAGGCACATGAGATCCGCCATATGCACATGAGGTACACCAAAGTCACATGCGATACACCATAGGCTAATGAGATAGACCATAGGCACATGAGATACACCACAAGCGCATGATGTACACCATAGGCACATGAAATACACCATAGGCGCATGAGATACACCATAGGCACATGAGGTATAGCATAGGCCCATGAGATTCACCATAGGTGCATGAGATACACCATGGGCAAATGAGATACACCATAGGTGCATGAGATACACCATAGGCTCATGAGATACACCATAGGCGCATGAGATACACCATAGGCACATGAGATACACCATAGGCACATGAGATACACCATAGGTACATGAGATCCACCAAAGGCACACGAGATACACCATAGGCACATGAGATACACCATGGGCACGTGAGATACACCATAGGCACATGAGATACACAATAGGCTCAATAGGTACACCATAGGCATATGAGATACATCAAATGCACATAGGATACACCATAGGCGCATAAGATACACCATACCCACATGAGATACACCATAGGCGCATGAGATACACAATATGCGCATGAGATACACCATAGGCACATGGGATACAGCATAGGCACATGAGATACACCATAGGTGCAAGAGATACACCATCGGTGCATGAGATACACCATAGGCACATGGGATGCACCATAGGCCCATCAGGTACACCATAGGCACATGAGATACAACATAGACACACGAGATACACCATAGGCGCATGACATACACAATAGGCGCATGAGATACACCATAGGCACATGAGATACACCACAGGCGCATGAGATACACCATAGGTGCGCGCGATACACTATAGGTGCCTGAGATACACCGTAGGCACATGAGATACACCATATGTGCATACGATACACCATAGGCGCATGAGATACACCAAAGGTGCATGAGGTATACCATAGGCACATCACATATACTATAGGCACATGAGATACTCCATAGGCACATGAGATATACCATAGGAACATGAGTTACACCATAGGCACGTGAGATACATCATAAGCGCATGAGATACACCATAGGTGCATGAGATACACCAAAGGCGCATTATATACACCATAGGCACATGAGATACACCATAGGCGCATGAGATGCACCATGGACACATGAGATAAACCAAAGACACATGAGACACACCATAGGCGCATGAGATACACCATAGGCGTATGAGATACTGCACAGGCGCATGAGATACACCATAGGCGCATGATATACACAATAGGTGCATGAGATACACCAAAGGCACATGAGATACACCATAGGCGCATGATATACACCATATGTGCATGCAATATACCACAGGCGCATGAGATACACAATAGACGCATGCGATACACCATAGTCGCATGCGATACACCGTAGGCGCATGGGATACACCATAGCATATGAGATACACCATAGGCACATGAGATACACCATAGGCGCATGAGGTACACCATAGGTACGTGAGATACACCATAGGTGCATGAGATACGCCATAGGTGCATGAGATACACCATAGTCGCATGCGATACACCGTAGGCGCATGGGATACACCATAGCATATGAGATACACCATAGGCACATGAGATACACCATAGGCGCATGAGGTACACCATAGGTACGTGAGATACACCATAGGTGCATGAGATACGCCATAGGTGCATGAGATACACCATAGGTGCATGAGATACACTATAGCACACATGAGACATACCATATGCGCATGGGATACACCATAGGCACATGACATACACAATAGGTATATGAGATACACCATAGGCACGTGAGCTACACTATAGGCACATGAGACACACTATAGGCACAGGAGATACGCCATAGGCACATGAAATTCACCACCGGCACGTGAGATACACCATAGGCATATGAGATACACCATAGGCATATAAAATACACCATGGGCGCATGAGACACACCATATGTGCATGAGATACACCATAGGCACATGAGATACACCATATGCGCATGCGATACACTCAGGCGCATGAGATACACCATAGGCACATGAAATACACCAAAGGCACATGAGATACACCATAGAAGCATGAGATACACCATGGACGCACGAGATACACCATAGGTACATGCAATACACCATAGTCGCATGTAATATACCATAGTCACATGAGATACACCGTAGGCGCATGAGATACACCATCGCATATGATATACACCATAGGAACATGAGATATACCATAGGCACATGAGATACACCATAGGCACATGAGATACACCATAGGCACATGACATATACCATATGTGCATGAGATGCACCAAAGGCACACGAGATACACCATAGGCACATGACATACACCATAGGCACGTGAGATACACCATAGGCACATGAGGTACATCATAGGCAGAATAGATACACCATAGGTGCATGAGATACATCATAGGCGCATGAGATACACCATAGGCGCATGAGATACACCACGGGCAGATGAGATACACCATAGGTGCATGAGATACACCATGGGCACGTGAGATACACCATAGGCACATGAGATACACCATCGGCACATGAAATACACCATAGGCTCATGCGATACACTATAGGCACATGAGATACACCATAAGCACATGAGATACATCATAGGCGCATGAGATACACCATAGGCTCATGAGATACATCGTATGTGCATGAGATACACCATAGGCACATGAGATACACCATAGGCGCATAAGCTACACCATAGGCACATGAGATACACAAAAGGTGTATGAGATATACCATAGGCACATGAGATACGCCAAAGGCACATGAGATACACCATAGGGACATGAGATACACCATATGTGCATGAGATACACCATATATGCATGAGATACACCATAGGTGCATGCGATACACCATATGCACATGAGATACACCAAAGACACATGAGAAACACCATAGGCGCATGACATATACCATAGGCGAATGGAATACACTATAGGTGCATGAGAAACACCAAAGGCACATGAGATACACCATAGGCGCATGAGATACACCATAGGCGCATGAGATATACCATAGGCGCATCAGATACACCATAGGCGCATGAGATATACCATAGGCACATGAGATACACCATAGGTGCATGTCATGCCCCATAGGTGCGTGTGATACACCATAGTCGCATGACACACACCGTAGGCGCATGAGATACACCATATGCACATGAGATACACCATAGCATATGAGATACCCCATAGGCACATGAGATACACCATAGGTGCATGATATAGACCATAGGCAAATTAGATACACCATAGGCACATGAGATACACGATAGGTGCATGAGATACACCAAAGGCACATGAGATACACCATAGGTACATTAGTTACACCATAGGCACATAAGATACACCATAGGCACATGAGATACACCATAGGCACGTGAGATACACGAGAGCCGCATGAGATACACCATAGGCGCATGAGATACACCATAGAAGACACAGTGTTCTACCTTGTTTGCACCTGCAAGATCATGCCCAGTACATCTGCACTGTGATTGGACACTCTGACCGTGGCTGATACGCGTTGTGATTCATAGAAGTTCACGTCACTTGGTTAACTTTGTGGTCATGTTCAGTGGAACATGCCAACTTTGTCAAGGCATTGCGCGCAATAGCCCCACCGAGCCACCAGTGTTCTACCTTACTTATATCTGCAAGTTTATGCCTAGCACACTTGTACTGTGATTGGGCACTCTGACCGTGGCTGACGTGTGTTATGATCAATAGCGTAAAAGTCACTTGGTGCACTTTGTGGTCATGGTCAGTTGCACATACCAACTTTGTCAAAGCATTGCGCACAATAGCCACACCAAGCCACCGGGTTTATACCCTGCTTATACCTGCAAGATCCTGCCTAGTACACGTGCACTGTGATTGGACACTGTGATCGTGGCTGACTCATGTGTTGATCCATAGAAGTTAAAGTCACTTGGTTAACTTTTTTGTCATGGTCAGTGGCACATGCCAACTTTGTCAAGGCATTGCGCACAATAGATGCACTGAGCCACCAGTATCTTACCTTTCTCATATCTGCACGTTTATGCCCAGTACATGTGCACTGTGATTGGGCACTCTGACCGTGGCTGACTCGTGTTATGATTTGTAGAAGTTAAAACTACTTGGTTCACTTTGTGGTCATGGTCAGTGGCACAGGCCAACTTTGTCAAGGCATTGTGCACAACAGCCACACCAAGCCACCGGTTTTTTGCCTTGATTATACCTGCAAGTTTATGCCTAGCACACGTGCACTGTGATTGGGGACTCTGACTGTGGCTGACTCGTGTCATGATTCATAGAAGTTAATGTCACCTGGTTCACGTTGTGGCCATGGTCTGTGGCACAGGCCAACTTTGTCAAGGCATTTCCCACAATAGCCACACCAAGCCACCAGGTTTTAACCTAATTTATACCTGAAATGTCATGCATAGTACACATGCACTGTGATTTGGCACTCTGACCGTGGTTGACTCATGTTATGATTCATGTAAGTTAATGTCCCTTGGTTCACGTTGTGGTCATGGTCAGTGGCACGTGCCAACCTTGTCAAGGTATTGCCTACAATAGCCACACCGAGCCACCGGTATTTTACCTTGATTATACCTGCAAGATCATGCATATTAGATGTGCACTGTGATTGGGCACTCTGACCGTGGCTGCCTCATGTTATGATTGGTAGAAGTTATATCTACTCGTTTAACTTTGTGGTCATGGTCAGTGGCACAGGCCAACTTTGTCAAGGCATTGCGCACAATAGCTGTGCCAAGCCACAGGTTTTTTACCTTGTTCAGACCTGCAAGGTCATGCATAGTACATGTGCACTATGACTGGGCACTCTGAACGTGGCTGACTCGTGTTACGATGCGTAGAAGTTAAAGTGGCTTGGTAAACGTTGTGGTCATGGTCAGTGCAACATGCCAACTTTATCAAGGCATTGCGGACAATAGCCGCACCAAGCCACCAGTGTTCTACCTTGCTTATACCTGCAAGGTCATGCCTAGCACACGTGCACTGTAATTGGGCACTCTGACCGTGGCTGACTCGTGTTACAATGCGTAGAAGTTAAAAACACTTGGATCAACTTGTGGTCATGGTCAGTGGCACATGCCAACTTTGTCAAGGCATTGCCCACAGTAGACGCACCAAGCCACCAGTGTTTTACCCTGTTTAGACCTGCAAGTTTGTGCCTAACACACGTGCACTGTGATTGAGCACCCTGACCGTGGCTGACTCATGTGTTGATTCATAGAAGTTAAAGTCACTTGGTGAACGTTTTGGTCATGGTCAGTTGCACAGGCTAACTTTGTCAAGGCATTGCGCACAACAGCCACACCAAGCTACCGGATTTTTACCTTGTTCATACCAGCAGGGTCATGCATACTACATGTGCACTGTGATTGGGCTCTCTGACCATGGCTGACTCGTGTTACGATGCGTAGAAGATAAAGTCACTTGGTAAACTTTGTGGTCATGGTCAGTGGCTCATGCCAACTTTGTCAAGGTAATGGGAACAATAGCCACACTGAGCCACCAGTGTTTGATCTTGTTTATACCTCCACGTTTATGCCTAGCACACATGCACAGTGGTTGGGCACTCTGACTGTGGCAGACTCATGTGATGGTTCATAGAAGTTAAAACCTCTTGGGTAACTTTGTGGTCATTGTTAGTTGCACGGGCCCACCTTGTCAAGGCATTGCGCACAGTAGCCACACCGACCCAGCAGTATTCAACCTTGTTTATACCTGCAAGGCCATGCCTAGTACACGTGCACTGTGATTGGGAACTCTGACCGTGGCTGACTCATGTTATGATTTTTAGTAGTTAAAGTCACTTGGTTCACTTTGTCGTCATGGTCAGTGGCACATGCCAACTTTGTCAAGGCATTTCGGACAATAGCCGCACTGAGCCACCAGTGTTTTACCTTGTTTATACCTGCAACTTTATGCCTAGCACACGTGCACTGTGATGGGGCACTCTGACTGTGGCTCACTCATGTGATTATTCATAGAGTAAAATTCACTTGGTTCACTTTGAGGTGGTGGTTTGTTGCACAGGCCAACTTTGTCTAGGCATTGCCCACAATAGCCACGCCAAGCCACCGGGGTTTTACCTTGTTTATTCATGCAAGGTCATGTGTATTACATGTGCATTGAACACTCTGACCATGCTGACTCGTGTTACGATTCGTACAAGTTAAAGACACTTGGTACATTTTGTGGTCGTGGTCATTGGCACAGGCCAAATTTGTCAAGGCATTGCGCATAATAGCCGTACGGAGCCACCAGTGTTTTACCTTGTTTATACCTGCAAGTTTTTGCCTAGCACACGTGCACTGTGATTGGGCACTCTGACTGTGGCTGACGTGTGTCATGATTCATAGCCGTTAAAGTCACTTGGACAAATCTGTTGTCATGGTCAGTTGCACATGCCAACTTTGTCAAGGCATTGCCCACAATAGCCACACCCAGCAACCGGGTTTTTACCTTTTTTATGCCTGCAAGTTCATGCATATTAGATGTCCATTGTGATTAGGCCCTCTGACCGTGGCTGACTCGTTTTACGATGTGTAGAAGTTAAAGTCCCTTGGTAAACTTTGTGGTCATGGTCAGTGGCACATGCCAACTTTGTCAAGGCATTGGGCACAATAGCCACACCGCGCCACCGGTGTGTTACCTTGTTTATACCTGCAAGTTTATGCCTAGCACACGTGCATTGTGATTGGGCACTCTAACTGTGGCTGACTCATGTGATGATTCATAGAGTTAAAGTCACTTGCTTCACTTTGTTGTCATGGTCACTTTCACATGCCATCTTTGTCCAGGCATTGCGCATAAAAGCCACACCAAGCCACCGGTTCTTTACCTTGTTTATACCAGCAAGGTCATGCATAGTACATGTGCACTGTGATTGGGCACTCTGACCGTGGATGACTCAAAATGATTCATAGAAGTTAAAATCACTTGGTAAACGTTGTGGTCATGGTCAGTGGCACATGCCAACTCTGTCAATGCATTGCGCACAACAGCCCCGCTGAGCAACCAGTGTTTTACCTTGTTTATACTTGCAATTCTATTCCTAGCACACGTGCACTGTGATTGGGCACTCTGACCGTGGCTGACTCGTATTACAAGTTGTAGACGTTAAAGTCACGTGGATAAGTTTGTGGCCATGGTCAGTGGCACAAGCCAACTTTGTCAAGGCATTGCACACAATATCCAAACCAAGCCACTTTGTCTTTATCTTGTTCATACCTGCAAGGTCATGCATATTACATGTGCACTGTAATTTGGCACTCTGACCATGGCTGACTGGTGTTACGATTCGTATAAGTTAAAGTCACGTGGATACGTTTGTGGTCATGGTCAGTGGCACATGCCATCTTTGTCACGGCATCGCGCACAACAGCCGCACTGAGACACCAGTATTTTACCTTGCTTATACCTGCAAGTTTATGCCTAGCACATGTGTACTTTGATTGGGCTCTCTGACTGTGGCTGACCCGTGTTATGATCAATAGAAGTAAATGTCACTTGGATGCATTAGTGGTCATGGTCAGTGGCACATGCCAACTTTGTCAAGGCATTGCGCACAATAGCCATATCAAGCCACCGGGGTTTTACCTTGGTTATACCAGCAAGGTCATGCATACTACACGTGCACTTTGACTGGGCACTCTGAACGTGGCTAACTCAAGTGTTGATTCATAGAAGTTGAAGTCACTTGGTAAACTTTGTGGTCATGGTCAGTGGCACCTGCCAACATTGTCAAGGCATTGTGTACAATAGCCACACCGAGCCACCAGTATTCAACCTTGTTTATACCTGCAAGGTCCTGCCTATTACACGTGCATTGTGATTGGGCACTCTGACCATGGCTGACCCGTGTTACGATGCGTTGAAGTTAAACTCACGTGGATAAATTTGTGGTCATGCTCAGTAGGCATGCCAACTTTGTCAGGGCATGGCACACAATAGCCACACCAAGCCACCGGTTTTTTAACCTTGTTTATACCTGCAAGGTCATGCATAGTACATGTGCACTGTAATTGGGCACTCTGACCGTGGCTGACTCGTGTTACGATGCGTAGAAGTTAAAGTCACTTGGATAAACTTGTGGTCATGGTCAGTGGCACAGGCCAAACTGTCAAGGCATTGCGCAAATTAGCCGTGCCAAGCCACCGGTTTCTTACCTTGCTCATACCATCAAGGTCATGCATAATACATGTGCACTGTGATTGGGCACTCTGACCGTGGATGATCCGTGTTATGATCAATGGAAGTAAAATTCACTTGGAAAATTTGGTGGTCATGGTCAGTTGCACATGCCAACTTTGTCAAGGCATTGTGCACAATAGCCACACCGAGCCATCAGTATTCTACCTGCAAGGTCATGCATAGTATATGTGCACTGCGACTGGGCACTCTGACCGTGGCTTACTCGTGTTACAACTTGTAGAAGTTAAAAACACTTACTTTACTTTGTGGTCATGGTCAGTTGCACATGCCAACTTTGTCAAGGCATTGAACACAAAAGTCACACCAAGCCACCTGGTTTTTACATTGTTTATACCTGCAGGGTCATGCATAGTACATGTGCACTGTAATTGGGCACTCTGACCGTGGCTGACTCGTGTTACAATTTGTAGAAGTTAAAGTCACATGGATAAGTTTGTGGTCATGGTCAGTGGCACATGCCAACTCTGTCAAGGCATCGCGCACAATAGCCACACTGAGCTACCAGTGTTTTACAATGTTTATACCTGCAAGTTTATGCCTGGCACACGTGCACTGTGACTGGGCACTCTGACCATGGCTGAATCGTGTCATGATTCGTAGATTTTTAAGGTACTTGGACATAATTTGTGGTCATGGTCAGTTGCACATGCCAGCTTTGTCAAGGCATTGCGCACAATAGCCATGCCAGGACACCGGTTGTTTACCTTGTCCATACCAGCAATGTCATGCATACTACATGTGCACTGTGATTGGGCACTCTGACTGTGGCTGACTTGTGTTACAATGCATAGAAGTTAAAGTCACTTGGTAAACGTTTTGGTCATGGTCAGTGGCACATGCCAACTTTGTCAAGGCATTGCGCGCAATAGACGCACTGAGCCACCAGTGTTTTACGTTGTTTATACCTGCGAGTTTATGCATAGCACACGTGCACTGTGAATGGACACTCTGACTGTGGCTGATTCGTGTGATGATTCATAGAAGTTAAAGTCAGTTGGTAAACTTTGTGGTCATGGTCAGTGGCACATTCCAACTTTGTCAAGGCATTGTGCACAATAGCCGCACTGAGCCACCAGCATTTCACCTTGCTTATACCTGCAAGTTTATGCCTAGCACACGTGCACTGTGATTGGGCACTCTGACTGTGGCTGACTCGTGTTACGATTCGTTCAAGTTAAAGTAACTTGGATACGTTTGTGGTCATGGTCAGTGGCACATGCCAACTTTGTCAAGGCAACGCACACAATAGCCGCGCCGAGCCACCAGTGTTTTACCTTGTTTATACCTGCATGTTTATGCCTAGCACACGTGCACTGTGGTTGGGCACTCTGACTGTGGCTGACTCGTGTGATGATTCATAGAAGTTAAAGTCACTTGGTAATTGTGTTTTACCTTGTTTTTGCCTTGTTCATACCAGCAAGGTCATGCATACTACATGTGCACTGGGATTGGACACTCTGACCATGGCTGACCCGTGTTACGATACATAGAAGTTAAAGTCACTTGGTTAACTTTGTCGTCATGGTCAGTGGCACATGCCAACTTTGTCAAGGCATTGTGCACAATAGCCACACCGAGCCACCAGTGTTAAACCTTGTTTATACCTGCAAGGTCATGCCTAGTACACGTGCACTGTGATTGGGCACTCTGACCGTTGCTGACTCGTGTCATGATTCATAGCCGTTTAAGGTACTTGGATAAATTTGTGGTCGTGGTCAGTGGCACATGCCAACGTTTTCAAGGCATTTCCCACAATAGCCATGCCCAGCCACCGGGTTTTTACATTGGTTATACCTGCAAGGTCATGCATACTACACGTGCACTGTGATTGGGTACGCTGACCGTGGCTGACTCGTGTCATGATTCTTAGCCGTTTAAGGTACTGGGATGAATTTGTGGTCATGGTCAGTGGTGCAGGCCAACTTTGTCAAAGCATTGCGCACAATAGCCATGCCAAGCCACCGGGTTTTTACCTTTTTCGGACCAGCAAGGTCATGCATAGTACATGTGCACTGTGATTGGGCACTCTGACCGTGGCTGACTCGTGTCATGATTCATAGATGTTTAAGGTACCTGGATAAATTTGTAGTCATGGTCAGTTGCACATGCCAAATTTTTCAAGGCATTGCACACAATAGCCAGGCCAAGCCACCGTGTTTTTACCTTGTTTATACCTGCAAGGTCATGCACATTACACGTGCACTGTGATTGGGCACTCTAACCGTGGCTGGCTCGTGCCATGATTTGTAGCCGTTTAAGGTACGTGGATGATGATGATGATGATGTCATGACTCATAGATTGAAAGTCACTCGGTTCACTTTGTGGTCATGGTTAGTTGCTCATGCCAACTTTGTCAAGGCATTGCCCACAATAGCCATACCCAGCCACCGGGTTTTTTCCTTTTTTATACCATCAAGGTCATGCAAATTAGATGTGCATTGTGATTGGGCACTCTGACCGTGGCTGACTCGTGTTACGATGCGTATAAGTTAAAGTCACTTGGTAAACGTTGTGGTCATGGTCGGTGGCACATGCCAACTTTGTCAAGGCATTGCGCACAATAGCCACACCGCCCCACCAGTGTGTTACCTTGTTTATACCTGCAAGTTTATGCCTAGCACACGTGCACTGTGATTGGGCACTCTGAATGTGGCTCACTCACATGATGATTCAAATAGTTAAAGTCACTTTTTTCATTTTGTGGTCATGGTCAGTTTCACATGCCAACTTTGTCAAGGCATTGCGCACAAACGCCATACCAAGCCATCGGTTATTTACCTTGTTTATACCAGCAAGGTCATGCATAGTACATGTGCACTGTGAGTGGGCACTCTGACCGTGGCCGGCTCGTGTGATCATTCATAGAAGTTAAAGTCAATTGGTAAACTTTGTGGTCATGGTCAGTGGCACATGCCATCTTTGTCAAGGCATTGTGCACAATAGCCCCACTGAGCCACCAGTGTTTTACCTTGTTTATACATGCAAGTTTATGCCTAGCACACGTGCACTGTTATTGAACACTCTGACCGTGGCTGACTCGTGTTACAATTTGTAGAAGTTAAAGTCACGTGGATAAGTTTGTGGTCATGGTCAGTGGAACAGGCCATCTTTGTCAAGGCATTGCACACAATATCCACACCAAGCCACTAGGTTTTTACCTTGTTTATGCCTGCAAGGTCATGCATAGTACATGTGCACTGTAATTTGGCACTCTGACCATGGCTGACTCGTGTTACAATTCGTCGAAGTCAAAGTCACGTGGATAAGTTTGTGTTCATGGTCAGTGGCACATGCCAACTTTGTCAAGGCATCGCACCCAGGTTTGCCACGCCAAGTCAAAGTTGATGCTAAGTCACCAAGTCGAAAGTCGAAAGTCGTCAGTCAATCACCCACGTCGACTTGGCCTTGCCAAGTCGGTGCTTTACATTGCACTGGACACTGTCATTTGGGCTTTTCACTGTGTAAGCTTGCCTGTCAATGAAATTTCTGCAATTAGAACAAGTACATTTTTCCCTACATTGTTCAAGACATGTCCTAGAACTTTCATTACTACACTTCTTTCAGCTATGCATGCTTGGGGAGCACTGCGCAACCCCTTTGGTGGAAATTGCTATCACACGCATTTGAAAGCAAAGAGGTTCATACTATGGAAAGCAGCAGATGCACAACCAAGCTCTTGGAAACAATACAATGAGATGAAGCTGGAAAGGAATTGTAACTGCAAACTGACTAAGAGCAACCTACTGAAAACAAACTAGGGAAAAACATGAGACACAATCAAAATGAAGGATCACATGAAGGTCACCTAAGGACCTTTACGTCCTCTCTTTGGGCGTTCACTGGCCGCAGTACCAGCTCTTCTCCCTAATCCTGTGGAGGCTCTGACTCTAGTAGTAGAGCCTGCTTCACAACGAGCAACTGCCCCTGCTGCAGAAGAACCTGTTGTAGAAGCACCCACTACAGAAGCACCTGCTGCAGAAGCACTTGCTACAGAAGCACCTGCTGCTGAAGCACCTGCTGCTGAAGCTCATGCTGCTTAAGCAGCTGCTGCTGAAGCTCTTGCTGCTGAAGCACCTGCTGCTGAAGCTCCTGCTGCTGAAGCACCTACTGCTGATGCTCCTGCTGCTGAAGTACCTGCTACTATAGTACCCATTGCCGAAGCATCCGCAGCCTCAACATCTTTGCGCTTGCGTACTCCTGCCCTCAGGACTCTTGACACCTCTTGCCCCCCATCTTCGTCTCCCTGCTGCTCGTCCTCCTCGTTGCTCTCATTCCCACCCTCTTCATCTATCACAGTAATCTCTTCATCCTCCGCCTCATCCTCCTCTTCATCGCTGTCCAATCCCTCCTTCTCCCCTTCCAGTTCCCTTACCTCTTGAACAGCTGGATCGTCAGGATCTATAGCATCAGCAATGGTGGGATCCCACACAAAGTCCTCCTCACCCTCGTCCTCCACGTCTCCATCAACCTCGCTGTCAGTGTCCTCAGCCTCATCCTCCATGGCCTTCCTGATGTCACTGGTCAGCTTCTTCCCTTCTTCTTCCCATACATCCTTGTCAACCGGACGTTTGTCCGGACCAGCAGTTCCAGGGTGGAGACCTTGAGACGGTTGCGCCTGGCTGTCTCGATGAGTTCATGCTTGCTGAAGCAGTGCTCAGTGTCGGAGCTGCTGCAAGGCTGTGCCATCAGCCTCATTGCAAATGCTCTGAGGACGGGAAGGCTCTTCATGTGGCGGGCATGCCATCTGAAGGCTGGCAGCTCACCCGCTATGACTTGCTGCACTACTTGCGTGGCCCGCTGCACATCCTTCATCTTGCTTGGCTCTTCCCCCAGCGTCACCCGGCCGTTTTCAAACGCCTCGAGCTCCTTGTTGATGGTGTCCTGGTCTCCAGGATCAGGTAGCAGCGCCATGACGACGGTGTTCCATGCCTCCATGATCTTCTCGTCGCCGTTGAACTTGTGTCCAAAATGTTGCGGGTGGCAATGACGTGCTACGGCATACACCGGACAAGACATTTGATTAGTCCAGCGATAGGGAAGCCACCCAGCCACAAACTGCACCCATTCCGGGTTGCTCTTCGCACGGCGACTGCCCCGGGACACTCCCAAATCATTGATAACTTCAGTCGTGTCAATCAAAGTCTCAAAAACAATCCCTGCAGTCCCTCCAAAGCTGTCTGCCTTGCGAATGGCAAGCACGATAGGAAGCATGAGCTTGACCATGGCCTTGACCTGCACCCAGAACACCCCCATCTTCATAATTCTGCGCACCTCCTTCTTTCTTGCCTGCCACCCAGCATCCTTGCCGACACTACCAAAGTCAATCCACCTCGTGCTGGTCACAATCTTGACAAGGACGTCACGCAGCTTCAGCAATCTCTCAAACATTATGTGCACAGATCCAAAGCGGGTAGCACAGGCAGGCAACAGCACCAAACCACCCTCTGTCTTCAGCCAAGACCTGAGAAGGTCATTGTTCCTGAAAAATGACACGACTCTCTCAGCCTTGCTAATAAGATTGCCTCCCCATTCTGTCTTTGCAACATCCTTCAGCACCAAATCCAAGGAATGGGCCACACAGTGGCTGAAAAATATTGCCGGGTACTTGTTCTTGAGCTCAACATAAGCCTTTTTGTTTGTTGACGCGTTGTCGGTGATGACCATGATGACCTTTTCAGCTCCCACCTCGACAATGGCGTGGTCGATCACTGCAGCGACGTGGTTGGCATTTTTTATGACACCGCATGCATCCCTTGAGAACAGGTGGGCCACCCCCTCCGCGTATGAAGTCATGGCGGAGTAAATGGGCCGGATCTAGATGTCGGACCACTCGTCCACTCCGAGTGTCACCCCGAAAATGTCCCAACCGCGCGCAGTGGTGCTTCCAGTGCCTCCAGCTCTTTGTCTAGTGCTGGAAGGAGCTCGCCTGTCACCCGGTCCTTGGCAGGCAGCCTGAAGCTGGGGGTAGTTTTGCGTGCGTCCTCGACCAGCTCCAGCACCACGTTGTCACGACAAAAGGAGATGGGCAGCGCGTTNGAAGTCATGGCGGAGTAAATGGGCCGGATCTAGATGTCGGACCACTCGTCCACTCCGAGTGTCACCCCGAAAATGTCCCAACCGCGCGCAGTGGTGCTTCCAGTGCCTCCAGCTCTTTGTCTAGTGCTGGAAGGAGCTCGCCTGTCACCCGGTCCTTGGCAGGCAGCCTGAAGCTGGGGGTAGTTTTGCGTGCGTCCTCGACCAGCTCCAGCACCACGTTGTCACGACAAAAGGAGATGGGCAGCGCGTTTTTTGCCATAATCTTCACTATGGTCTTTTGGCACTGAGCGTTGTTGGCATTTCCCATGTGCTCGGACATGAGGGATTGATGCGCTGTGTTTAGGGGTGCAGCATCCACTGGAGAGATGCTGCGGAGGGAGGCTGGGATGGTTGCTGGAGTGTGAACAGCTTCTGGGACAGAAGGAGTCTGGTCGGCTCCGTTGGGGGTGCTGCTGGATGCAGCTGCTCCGTGAAGTGCGTAAAGCTCCTGACGCTTGCTCTCGTCCACGAGCTTAGCCCAGTCCACTGGGCTGAAAGCTGTGCCCCATGCCTCACCCTGGCCTTTGGACAGCTTTTCGTCAAAGGGCACCCAGCCATCAGGGGGCGGTGGCAACGGGAGGAGACTGGGTATAGCTCTGGCTGCAGCATGAACCACCTTGCACTTGGCGATGTTGGAGACTGCTGCCGCAAAGTGCCCTCGCATGCGGTCTGAACCGCCTGAGCCAATTTTCCCGCAAGGCCCACACTGCCATCCGGGATAGCCCCCAGCGGTAGGGACAGGCCTGAAGAATTTTCTGAGTGCACGGATGAGGAAGTCTCCAGCCAGACACGGCTGTCTGGCGGAGGGAGTGCTATTGGTGGCCTGCTTGGCCCTGCCCGCCATCTTCGACATGCTGACTCGAAGGCAGACTGCATGGTCTCGATGACTACCAACTCCCCTCACCCGCAATGGCAAAATGGAACTGCATGAGGCGGCTCCTATCCTCTCCTCGTCAAGGTTGGCATGACATGTCATGCATTGTGGAGGTGTTTTGTGTATTGCTATTGGTGTAAAAAGCGCCGCAAAATGTCACATGGGTCTGCTGTGTTGCTTCAACACAACCTGCACGCATCATGCATACGAGAAACACGCCAAAACCGTAAAGTGCATGGCTGGGTCCATCCTACCCAGCCATCCATCCAACGAGGCACATATCTCACCCTCTTGCGTGGCTGTCGCCTCGGCAAGAACCACAGCAAAAATGGCCATACGGGTGCCGGTCACATAAACCAAAGCCGGGTCACATAAACCAAAGCCGGGTCATAGAAATCAAAGCCGGGTCACAAAGACCAAAGCTGGGTCGCAGCAGCCAAAGCCAGGTCACTGAAAGAAAATTCGGATCACAGAAACCAAAGCCGGGTCACAGAGACCAAAGCCGGGTCACAAACACCAAGTTCGGGTCACAGAAACCAAATCCGGGTCACAGAAACGAAAGCCGGGTCATAAAAACCAGGCGGGTCACATAAACCAAAGCCGGGTCACAAAAACAAAAGCCGGATCACAGAAACCAGAGTTGGGTCACACAAACCAAACCCATGTCACAGAAACCAAAGCCTGGACACAAAAACCAAAGCCCGGTCACAGAAACCAAAGCCAGATTGC
Source organism: Penium margaritaceum (assembly GCA_023375785.1). Lineage (NCBI taxonomy): Eukaryota > Viridiplantae > Streptophyta > Zygnematophyceae > Desmidiales > Peniaceae > Penium > Penium margaritaceum. The sequence goes on from SZWC01001124.1 coordinate 256,070, forward strand.
AGAAACCGAAGCCAGATAACAGTAACCAAAGCTGGGTCACAGTAACCAAAGCCCAGCCACAGAAACCACAGCCGGGTCACACAAATCCAAACCGGGTCACAGAAACCAATGCTGGGTCACAGAAACCAAACCCGGGTCATTGAAACCAAAGCTGAGTCACAGAAACCAAAGCCGGGTCACAGCAATCCCAGCCGGGTCACAGAAACCAAAGCCTGGTCACAGAAACAAAAGCTGAGTCATGGAAAACAAAGCCGGGACACAACGAGCAAAGCCGGGTCACGCAAGCCAAAGCCGGGTCACAAAAACCAAAGCCAGGTCAGAGAAACGAGAGCCGGGTCACAGAAACCAAAGCCGGGTCACAGGAACCAAAGCCGGGTCACAGTAACCAAAGTCGGGTCATAGAAACCAAAGCCGGGTCACAGAAACCAAAGCCAGGTCACAGAAACCAGAGCCGGGTCACAGAAACCAAAGCCGGGTCACAGGAACCAAAGCCGGGTCACAGTAACCAAAGTCGGGTCATAGAAACCAAAGCCGGGTCACAGAAACCAAAGCTAAGTCACAGAAACCAAAGGCCGGTCACAGAAACCAAACCCGGTTCATAGAAAGCAAAGCCGGGTCACTGAAACCAAAGCCGGGTCACAAAAACCAAAGCCGGGTCATGGAAACCAAAGCCGGATCACAGAAACCAAAGCCAGATCACAGAACCAAAGCCGGGTCACATAACCCAAAGCTGGGTTAACGAACCAAAGCCGGAGCACAGAAACCAAGGCCCGGTCATGGAAACCAAAGCGGGGTCACATAAACCAAAGCTGGGTCACTGAATCCAAAGCCGGATCAGAGAAACACAAGCCGGGTCACGGAAACCAAACCCATGTCACAGAACCAAAGCCGGGTTACAGAAACCGAAGCCAGGTCATAGAAACCAAAGGGGGGTCACAGAAACCAAACCCGGGTCATAGAAACCAAAGCCGGGTCACAGAAACCAAAGCGGGGTCCCAGAAACCAAAGCCGGATCACAGAAACCAAAGTCGGGTCACAGAAACCAAAGCCGGGTCACTGAAACCAAAGTCAGGTCATAAAACCAAAGGCGGGTCACAGAAACCAAAGCCGGGTCACAAAAACCAAAGC
>SZWC01001125.1:19490-45574 GCA_023375785.1 Penium margaritaceum
CAGACGCAGGCCGGACGGAGGTCGACTCGCTCTCTACACCAGTGCACGTATGGTTTGGACTGTCGGGAAATGGGTCTGTGAGGAATCCGGTTCCACACCCACGTCATGTAGGTCATGGCCTCCAAGTAGAAGCCGTCAAAGAGACCGGACTCGACCCGCATGTTGCGGACAGCGTCAGCCATAGAGCGGTTCCACGCCGTTCTGGGCTGGCGTGTAAGGCGCTGACGTCTCATGATGGACGTTGCAAGAGACGAGGAACAATGTGGTCTCCCCAAAAAACTCAACCCCGCGATCAGATTGGAAGCAAGCGAGGAGGCAACCACACTCACACTCACCACAAACAAGCCAGTTGCAAATGGTGGATGCGACGTTGCTCTTTTGCTGAAGGCAGAAGACCCAGCGATAGCAAGAGTAGTCGTCCGTGAGTTTCAGGACATAACGACCGTGCTCACCTACAGACTCCGTCTGGAGGGCACCCATGATGTTAGAGAGAACCAAGTCAAGCAAGACAGTCACACGAGAGGCAGACAAGGGGTAGGTGGAACGGTGCATCTTCCCCTGAGCATAATCAATGTACTCGGTGGGACATGGTAGAGAAAGGGAGGTTGGATGAAGGCCTATGGTTGATTTCCTATAAAAACATGTTGTAAACAGCGGCAGGGTGGACGTGACAGAGGCGACGATGCACAAGACGAGTGTGTTGTGTAAAGAGTGTGCTAGTAGCAAACATGTGGCCAGTGTTGACTGATGAGGAGGAGACAAAGCTAGAAGTGGACAGGAGTGGTACGTGCCACAAGTAGCCACGCGGCCGAAGCACAGACTCTGTCATGTAGGATAGGACAGTGGAACGAGCGACACTGTTACTCGCACTTCCCTTAGGAGGAGGGTAAGGAAGGTCGAGCTGGAGTGCGATGAACTTCTCCAACTGACGCTCGCGGCTTCAGAGTCAGACAGAGTAGACCCACTACGGTGTGACGGCACCGAAATCCTAGAAGGAGGAGGAAGGCACTGGTGACGAAGGAGCGGGAGGGGACAGTTGCGAAAGATAATGCGGTGGAGTCGTCACGTGCAGCGCGGACGTAGCAGGAGTAGCGACAGTCATGGCAGTGGTGACAAGGCGACGCTCACGTTGGCGATGACGCGAGCCACGTCAGTCAGGAGCGGACACGTGTACCACTCATGTCATGGCTGGCCATAGTTGTGGTAGACGAGGCTGCCACCACCGGATCCACTGGACTGCCGTTGTGGGCCCTTGTGCTTCTTACCCCACGCTTCTTATTGCCGGATGAGGAGGCACCGGAAGTCGTTGCTGCTGCTGGGGTGGCAACAGCCACTGAGGCGATGGCAAGAGAGGCGAGGGACTTCGTGCGATGGATGTGTGACTCCTGACGCGCCTCCTGGATGCGGAGGAAGAGCTCATATGCCCAGGGCATAAGGATACCCTCGGCAGCCATCGCGGCAAGGACCTCGTGGGAGTAGTGGATGAAGACGTCGTAGAAGGAGTCGGTGGCGCCGTGGCATCTTTGAGGTAGTGCAGGATGTCCTCTGCACACTACCATTAGGAGGTGACTATCTCGGTCTCCCCCATGTGCAGGGAGTTGAACCCCGGGATGAGGTGGCTGGTCTCGGCGTCAATGGTCACACAATGAGGGTGCGTGAGTGCATTCCACGTTGCTATAGGGTCAAGGAGTGCGCCACTGGTGAGGTTGCCGAGGAAGGGCTCGCGGGCAAGACGTGCAGTTGGATGGGAAGCAAGGACGGGACACGCACGGCGTGACCGGTGCCATATACCTGGTCGGTTTGGATAGAGTCGAAGGGCACGACAAAGTAGGGCCACAAGCCCTCGCCATGTGCCCAGATCTAGAAGGTGAGCTCCCAGCTCCGAAACTACTCGCTAGCTTGAAGCGACGACGGTGGGGTTTCGAATTCCTTTGGCCTGCGGTCGGCACCTAGAGTGGGGCCTACAACTCACGTCACCCTCCGCTGTTGGCACTGGGTGTGTTGTCGCGCCAGGTACTACGTGGCATAGGATACCGCACGGCTTGTGTACTTAGTTGGAACAAAAGGTGCTTGCTCACACTGCTGTTGTTGTTGCAGCGGCTACTTATGCTGTTACTACGGCTGTTGTTGCGGTAGCTATGTTGATGACTGTAGTGACGCTACCCGTTGTGTTAGCATTTTGAGCTGCTTGCGCAAAGCGACGAGCCCACCTATCGAGCCAACATGACCGACGACAGAGCTTGCGTGGAAATGGTGTTGCTGCGACTACTGCTACTGCTGCATCAAAGGATGTTGTTGCAACTGCTACTGCTACTATTGCTACTATGGCAGCTGTTGCTACTACTAGTGCAGCTGATGTTGTGGCTACTGCTATTGTTGTGGCTACTGCTGCCGTTGCTGTTGTCACCGCGACAACTGTTGCTGCTGCTACTGCTGTTATGACTATTTCTCTTGTTGTTGTAGAGGTGGCAGCTACTACTACTACTGCTGCTACAACTAGTGTAGTTGTTATAGGAAGGGGATCCTCCAACATAGGACCCGTCTCCATTTTCTGCCATGGTATCCTTTGTTTCCTCTCCATTTCTTGTGTGCTACTGATGTCAATAATGACGTCAGCTGAGACGTCAGCCTAGGATGGCTGAAGTCAGCAGCTGCTACTACATTATCTACAGGGTTGTTGCTATAGTTTTTTTCTTATTGCTGATGTTAGCAGTGACTTCACCCGAGTATGGCTGACATCAACAATGGCCGTTGCGTTGTTGCTGCAGCCGTTGCTGCATCATCTGTACACTTGCTTCTGTTGCTTTTGTTGCTGTTGCCGCTACTGCTGCTAGAGTTGCTACATCAAGTATTGGTACTACTACTGCTCACTGCTTGCTAATTGCTGCTCGATGATATTGCCGCGTGCTGTTGTTGCTATTGCTTCTTGCTATAGTAGCAGTTGCTTGTTATTGGTGCTAGCGCTGTTGCTAGTTGCTCCCTACGTGTGCTTACTATGTATTGCTACTGCTACTGCTGTTGTTGTGTTGGTAGCACCACAGTCACTTTCTTGGTGACGCCGCCATGTGTGTCGGCGTTGCTCCAGCATCGGTCCTACGTGTTGGACTCGCGTCCACTAACGCTACCACTGTCCTGGGGTCAGTGCTGCCAAAAATTTTCCGGCAGCATTTCCCTCTCATCTGGAGCGTTTTGACGACGCCACCCGGTGGGTCAACGCTGCCAGAAGAATCCGGTAGCATTACCCCAGTACGGGCGTGTTCAGGGGATCGTCGGCGTTGATTAGACCTGTTCGTCAAGATTCTACTGCTTCTACTCCACTTTGGCTCTAATACCAAGCTTGAAAACTCCTGTAGCAGCAGGTTGGGGTAGCAGCATTGTTGATATAGCGTGTGGGAACCCATGCTCATTGCTTAAGCCGCCCCCTCAGTCTGCTGCACTAGAGCCTACGTCTGAGAGATCTTGTGTTTATTACTCAGAACTGTGCGTTCCAGAGTTAGCGCCAGATAACAACTGAAAACTGGGAATGACTGATTAAGAAGTGAGAATGAGCAACAATGGGAGACCCCCCCAAATTCTAGCTCCCCCCAGCTCTGTAGAAATTTCTCCTCAGTTTCTAAGCAAATGAGAAAATGAAGTTGTTTTCTGGCTGGCCGGGTTTTCTCCGTGAGCCCTGCTAGACAGCCGACAGCCCAATCTGGGCGTCATCCATTTTGCCTAAAAATCGGACCATACAATAATACACACGGTGCCAACGCAGTCGTGCGGTCAGAATCAGCTAGAAACATAGCAGTGAGGAGTTATGGCTGCCCAAACCCAAGCGGTGTCTACGCTAATCCCCGGTACCAACTGTGCCCAAAAATCATGAAACTTGGACCCTAGGCATAACGCTACAATGAACTCAGACACGGTGCTGGATGCATGTAGACAGCATATGCAGTAAAGGTGACTGCTAGCGACACGACTGTCAAGGAGGTCTGCTGATGAAGCTGAGCACATTGGAGGGAGGAGGCTCCAGCACACTGCGTGTAGGCATCAGCATGCGTCAGCTTCACCAGACAACACTCTAGTAGCATCGTGTCTCGCCGTCAGTCATCCACACACCGATGTACATAAGCCGGGAGGACACAACAGGGTACAAATGAGAGATGTGTGGAAAACCAAGATGGTACGATCTACCACGATGTCCTAGAATTGGTGACAAGAAGCCATGGTTTCCATAACTCGATCATGAGAAGCAACACGTTTGTGATGCAGATCTATATATGTACCTTCAAGCACTCATCAATACACCTATTGTGTCCAATTCCTTCAGCTTTCAATTGATCTCTTTGTAGATGGAGACCTATCTCCATTTTGTAAAAATGGTTTTTCATAACACTTGCCCCAGAAATTCAGTCAAACATGCTCTTGTCATGTCACACGCACAATCGAATGTTTATTTTGTGTTATGCATCTTTGAGTTTCCAGGTTCGACAAACAAATGACGTTGAAAGTGGAAGAAAATTTCGCAAATATTGACTGATGCATCCACCCCTATTCCAACATGAGAAGGACACCTTGACTTTGACGAACATGAAATACAACAAGGGCAACTTCATCACAATTGCGCTGTATGCGCCCCGCGTGGACACGATGTGGTGATTCCAGATCACGACGAAGATATGTGTCTGTTTTTCTAACTGGATTATGGAAAGATCCAAAACAATCCGCTGCCCATGGTTTCGGCCGATTTATACGCGATGCCCATAGTTGAAAACAACATGACAGCGGTGCCCATGTTTTTGAATGTCCATCCAAAAACGGAATTCGACTTCGCTCTCGAGGTCGGCGACTGCCGACCTCGAGAGTGAGATCGGCGACTTCTGACACCGGCCGAGCCGATGTCAGAAGTTACCATGTTGCGAGTTTTGGAGTTCGCAACTGCGAACTCCAAAACTCGCGACTAGGTAGCACGCATATCGCAACCCCCCCCTCCTAACATCCGACAAACCCCCTAGTGACACTGGGGGGTTTGGGTTTTATTCTTCTACTTGCCCGGGCATCTGCCGGGCCCCGTTGTAGCCGGGCCCGCCAGATTCCCTTTCATTTATCACACGTGCGCCGCATCTCGTAAACCCCTCCAATAACATACAAACCACCTAGTTACACTCGGGGGTTTGGGTATCTTTGTTTTCTTGCCCGGGCATCTGCCGGACCTTGCGGTAGTGGGGCTCGGCAGATGCCCAAGGTGCGCTGCATCCTGCAAACCACCCCAAACCTACGACAAACCCCCTACTTTAAATGGGGGGTTTGGCACAGTCATCGCAAGCCCACAGGGAGGTTTCGCCGCGAAACCCCTCCTACGAGCTTGCGATGAAGGGCGAAGTTAGACTTCGGCCTCGAAGTCAAAATCCATGTCGAATATGTTAAATACATGATATATAATACAGCCGTGCCCATTTTTGCTCGAAAAGCGCAAAACATGGGCATCGCTGTCATGTCGATTTCGACTGTGGACACCGCGTATAAATCGACAGCAACGATGGGCACATAACAACTTCGTCCATATGGAAAATGTCTACTTCGGATTCTTACGTATGGTTTATGGTTTATGCCTCGTACTAAGCCTTATACCTATGTGGACCCGCTACCGTCCATATCCATTGTCGCAAGTTACGATCTAACGGCTAGATTAATGCGGTTCCAGTTGGATGGCGACCTTCATGTTTGAACTACAGGTTCGTTGAACTGTTACATTGACTTAGCTCCAATTCACATGCATCAACGAATAGTACCCATAAATAACCTGGTCAAAAGAAACATACGCGGCACAGTTTGTCCAGATTATGCACTTGTTCTCATTTGCCCCAGATGCGTGTGCTACGTTCTTGATTCTTCATCGTATCCTCGTGTGGTAATTTTTTGACACATCTCACCGGTGGAGAGATGTGTCGAAAATCGACAAAATCATGTATCTATCCATCAGTCGGTTTTGCTCACTTTTGTCCCATGGGTAAAATTGACGACTACCAACATGACTGTTTTCCCCCCTCGCGCAGGCATCCGATAGGAGAGCACTCCCAAGACAGCCCCCCCCTCCCGATCATCCAGGTGTTGTGATTTGTGACGTTCTTCTACAGTTTACTGTGACCACTCGGCCGTGTCCATACTCGTGCAGATCCCTGAGGAGGGCCCTGGTGACACTGGTGCGACAACTGGGGGCGGACTACCGGCTTGGAGCTGGCCGACTACCGTTCCAGAGCCCCAGATGCTTCCGGGACTCTCTGATGTCTTCTCTACAACTTGCAGGCATCTTTCGGCGGACTGGCCATGAGCCTTATTTGCATATTTTTGCATTGTATGTCCACCGTCTGATGATGGATGCATGCATGTGACCAGTCGTAGCGTCCGTCTTTTGATCCTGCACGTCTAGGTTCAGACGGGGTAGCATTGTGACATGTGTGCGCAGAGTTACGACCAAAACAGTGGTTTTGGGCCGGTTTTTAGGACAGCTCTTGGACTGACGCGTGCGACACCCGCCGTGTGCCGCGGCAGGTATTTATGCCTTGGACCTGTCATTTGTTATCTCTCTTTGCAATTATATTCAGTTTGAGTTTCCTGACACTCTGTTCGTGTCCCAACCCAGACCCTTGCAGTTTTGTCTCTAACTTGTGACAGTTGTCACACGCTGACCTGGCGCTGACGCCTAGTGTCGTGGCAAGTGGTTAGGAAGGTTCTAGGGAGCTTCTCATGGTATCAAAGTAACAAGCCAGACCTTGTTGTGCTGCACAGCAGAGATGCAGCAATCGCAGCAGCAGTGAGCAGCAGCAGCGGCAAGAGCACACAGCAGCAGCGACAGGTCCCGGGAGGACCCACCAACCTGCGCCATTGCAAGGCGTAGGCCGCAACACCTGCGCGACAGAGGACTCGTGCAGGAGGGGTGCAGCAGTGTAGCAGCACGCCAGCGCAGCAGCGCCATAGCAGCTGTCCAGCAGTGCAGCAACAATGCTGGCAGTTTTGACCACAGCAGTAGCAGCAGCAACAGCAACATCGGCGGCGGTATCAGAAACATCAGCAACAGTAGCCGCGAAAGTGGCTTGAGACCATTGCTGTCAAGCTCAAGGGCAGCAGCAGCAGCAACAACAACAGCAGCGTGCGCCACCGCTGCCCCTGTCTGTGCAGCTTCCTAGAAGCCGCACGGACGTGGAGGAGCCGCGGACGAAAATCGCGTCAGCCACTACCTCCCCGTCGGCACGAGCTTGCCCTGGCTTCAAACGAACGCCGTTTTTGGCGTTTGAGGGTGCGTTGGAAAGTTCTTCTCTCAATCTCTCCAGAGCTACTATTCACGCTCAGTTTCGTGCTCTGTCGCCACCAGCAAAGACTGAAGTGCAACGCAGGTTTGTTTTTTGCTGAAATTCGGGCAGAACAGGGAAAAGTGACGTTTTGCCACCTTTTCCAACTTTTTGCAACCGAAAACTTCACCATCATATTCAGCACATTCAAGAGCCTCTGTGGTCCAAATTTTGCTTGATTTGGACAACCTTGAAGTTTTAGTGCCGAAGTTTTTGAATTTCAGTACTTAGCCAAATTTCTGGCCATCAGCACCATACCCTACTGCTCTTTGATTTCGATTTTAACTGTTTTGAAAGTGATTGAAATTCGTCAAAAATGGTTTTTTAGTCGAAATTTAAGTGTCACTGATTTAATTATGAGAGTCATTCGTTGAATTCAAAGTGTGTGCGTCACTGTTTGGTTCCCGGGTTCAGCTATTGTTTAGATAATGTTAGGCTTAACATGCTTTTTTCTTCCCTTTTTTGCAAGTGGCGGTCAACTCTCGCCGTTGAGAGGCCGGCCAAGGAAGCCGACGGCGACTCAACCAGTCAACCGCTCGACTGTTCGAATGTGCGAATGCGGGAATTTGAACGATCGAGCGGTTCGTAAATGCAAACTTTGACGAAATCAAAAAATAACCCTAATGACTCGCCGAAATCAAAGTATGCTTGCCCTGTTTTACGTCAAAAATAAGGATATACCCAGTTAATTCAAAAGTGATTTTTTTTCGTCGAAAAAATTATGGCTCATCTCAGTCATCGAAATCCAAGCGAAGTAGGGTACTTCGCCAATTTTTTGGCCGGACTGTCAAAAGTTACCAGCGTCTCAAATCCTCAAGAAATGCTGACGGTTTTGAAATCCGACAAACTTGACATGTCACCCCATACTGAGCGACGACATGAGCCTGTCCGACAACAAGGAGAAGGGACCAGGCGACCCCTCCTCCTCTTCGTCTGGTGTACTGAGTCCACGCACGTAGGCCATTGAGGACCTGCGAAGCCAGTAGGATGAGATGCGTCGCCTCCAGAGAGAGCAGACTGACGCTATCCGCACGTTGACTGAGCTTCTGCGTGCTCAGTCCACGGCTCCTCAGCGGGTTTCTGAGGGAGCTGCCTGCATCGCGGTCCCTACCCAGCAGTCGGCTCAGGCACCTGTGACTGGCGCTCGACCTGTCCCACCACCTGCTGACCTCCTGGATGATGAGCCACTCATGCCATGCATTACGGATGATTTGCCGGCTCAGGAGATTGGAGTTCTTCAAGAGCGTCTCTGTCAGCTGCAGACAGGCACCCGATCTCCTTCGTTTTCCCCGATACGATTCTCACCTGACTACCCCGGTGACCATCCTCTTCCAGGAGTCTTTCCCGCCTCTCGTCCTTCTTAGCCCGTGGTTGCTCTCCCCACGGAGCGGCAGCCCAAGGATTTTGAGGTACCACCTCCACAGTACATCAGTGAGGATGGCTTCGACTGCTGGGAGATCCTGTTTCAGGTGTGGGCTACTTGTGAGGGAGTGTGGCCTTACTACCACAGCCCGTACTAGCCTACAGACCCAGCACAGGTACTGACAGCAGCCCGGGCCATGCACGGACTCCTCTACGCCATGCCATGCGAGACTGTCGTCGACTTTCGCCCCTTCCTTGGCGAGGCCGGCATAGGCACCGGCGTCGATCCCCATGGAGGTTGGGATCTGGCCTTATCCATACTGGCCGCAGAGATGCACGTCACTCGTGCATCACACATTTGTGCTTTCCATTCGCTCCGTCAAGGGCTTGCGGAGCCTGCAGCGGATTACTGGCGACGCGCCATGCGCATCTACACGTGCTTGGGGACCTCAAGAGGCACACAACTGTGGGTGCTTCGTACGATTATGCTTGGAGTTTGCCTCGACTACACCGACATCTTCACACGGCACAACGACGATGTCCTTGAGCCCTTCTCAGCCTAGCTGCAGCTGCTTCCTTGGGCGCATCAGCTCTTCCTTTAGGTGACCTCAGCCCGCGAGGCAACCGTAGCCGATCAGGAGACTTCCCTCGCTGCAGTAGCCATCGCATCACCACCATCTTCCCTCCTGCAGTCTCCCTCTTCCTCCTCCATCACTTCGTTATCTTCCTCTTCCTCTTCGACCCCGTCTACACCCACGCAGACATAGGGCATTGCAGCAGCCGCCTAGGGGAAGAAGAAGAATAGGAAGCGTGGATCAGGTCAACAGCAGTCGTCATCCAGTGGTAGCAGTGGCCGTTCTGTGCACTGCTACAACTGTGGAGGCGTCCATCGCTACACCGAGTGCCAACAGCCGCTCGACTAGGCGCGGACCACTCGTGGGCTCCAGACTGCTCATGCTCTTCATTCCACATCTGGCACGTCACCCGCATCCTCCTCCGGACGCACGGCGGCCATGACTGCAGCTGTTCCTGCCTCCTCATTGACAAGCAGCAGCGATCCGGACCCGCGCGACCACACCATCATCGAGCTTTGCCACCTTCTGGCACTCCACTTTCAGGGAGGTGAGAGTGTGTTGTCATCGTCGGGTGGTTCACAGACTGTTTGTTTGTCCGTTCTTATGGCTCGTGACGACGCGTGTGGGGGAGCACAGTCAGCATGTGATGATGATGGGCCTGACATCACCGAGTGGATTCATGAGTCTCATCTTTGTGTTGTACCTCGTTCCTCCCCATTGACGGCTCAGCATCCCTTTGATGCTGAGTGTTCCATTGCTTGTTGTATAGTGACGTCCTCCAATCGTGACTCTGGTGGCACTTGGATCATCGATTCTGGTGCCACCCATCACATGACGTGCCGTCGCAGTGACTTTTTTGTTCTCGGCCCTGTCACGTCTGTCCGTTCCGTTCGTACAGGCTCTGGTCAGTCCTTACCAGTCCATGGTGTTGGGGTTGTATACTTCGATGGTCCATCTGGCCCCTTGTACCTTTCCAACGTGTTGTTTGTGCCTAATCTTGAGCTTAGCTTGCTTTCTGTGCGTGCCTGCACCTTGATGGGTCTCTCTGTGGAGCATACCGCTGACTCAGCGACTGTGACTGCTCCTGACACCCGTAGTGTCGTCCTACGTGCTTCAGTCATAGATGATCTGTATCGCATCGCTCGGCCCTCCTCTCCTTGCTCTTCCTCCTCCTCCGGTCGTGTCTTTTTCACTGGTGTTCTATCTCCGGAACACTAGCGGTTGCTTCATCACCGTTTGTGTCATGTGGGCTCCGACACTGTGTCAAGGCTCATTCGGATACAGCCCGCTCTCGTTCTTGACGTGGCTTCTTTTGAGAAGCCACCCAAGATTGACTGTCTTTTTTGCGCTCAGGGGAAGATGCACCGGTGCACCTACCCTGACTCTCGTTCCCGAGTGCTTCGGCCTCTTGAGTTGGTTCACTCAGACCTTCTTGGCCCTCTTCCAATCGAGTCCCTGTCCGAGAGGGGCCGGTATGTTCTGACTCTGACTGATGACTTTACCCGGATGCGGTGGGTCTACAGTCTTCGTCAGAAGAGCGACGCTGCCCTTGCGGTTCAACTCTGGCTAGTGATGGCTGAGCATCAGTCCCGCCACACGCTACATACCTTCCGCTCGGATCACGGTGGCGAGTTCCTTGGCGAGATGGACTCCTTCTTTGCTGAACACCAGGTCTCCGCTCCTGCTACCCCCCAGCAGAACGGTGTATCTGAGCGCTGGAATCGCACCATGGAGGATGCGGTTTGCGCCATGCGGTTTGAGTGCAGTCTCCCAGAGTCTTTTGTCTTTGAGGATTTCGCCTACATGACTTGGGTCTGGAACCGCCTCCTGCACGGTCCGCTTCCGGACCATATTACACCGTACGAGCTCTGGTTTGGACATCGTGCTGACCTTTGTCTCGCTCGTGTCTGGGGCTCTCTGGCCTCTGTGTGGTACACCGAGGACCAGCAAGGGTCCAAGGTCTCACCTCGGGGCCGCTTGTGTGTCTTCATAGGCATTTCCTCGCGGTCGAAGGCCTGGCGCTTCTGGGACCCTACTTATCGTCGCGTCATTCAGTCCCGCGACGCGCTGTTTTCCGAGTCTCTCACCTACCGTGACCTGACTTCGATCACAACAATCTCCGCCACCCATGTTCCTTCTTGTGAGGGCTCTCGCGGATGGGGGAGACTTCTACGCCAGCGAGCACCTCTCATCACGCTGATGTGTCTGCTCGAGCCCCCTCTCAGTCTCCGGCCCTTGATGATCCGGCGATCATTGCCGTCGGTCCCGAGATCTCGCCTGTACAGCCTGTTTCACACCCCACAGGTACCTCTGATCCCATGCCTCCTTCTGCACTAGCACCTACGTCTACTAGCACTCCTGTCTCTGTATCTGATTTAGTCTCGCCCACTCCCATTCCTACGTCGACTGGTACTCCTGCCTCAGTGTCAGGTCCAGTCTTACCTGCTCCGGCTGTCACACCCAACCCCGTGTTCCCAACATACGCATCTCCTCGCACGGCATCTCTGGCTGCCTTGTCTCAGCCCTCACCAGCTGTGACCGTACCTGTCCCTGTGGTCGCACCTGTCCCTGAGCCTGAGGTGCGTCCCTCGACGTGAGGTTACTCCCATGAGCCCGGTGGCCGTCTTCAACCACTGATTCCGGAGGTCAGCGAGCGTTTGACCCCAGACCCAGGCGCTCCTCTGCATTGCGAGTGGTGACCCCGGCACAAAGGCCCTAGGCCTGAGTGTCCACATTGAGCTCACAGAGGTACATCCAGCAAGCCCCATAGGGCACGATCTCGTCATTCGCGAGTTCCATATCGCCTGTGACGCAACAGCTGATCTCGTGGCCGTCAGGCCCAGCACTGAGGCGTGTGCACTTGCCACGCAGAGTTCTCCCTCTATGGCCCTCACTTGGGTACACTAAGGGAGGCTCTCTCATCACAGGATGCTGACGCTTGGCGTGCTGCCTACGTGGATGAGCTTCGCGCTATCCGAGAGCACAGAGTCTATGAGCTTTTTGACCTTCCTCCTGGGAGGAAGGCCATTGAGGTCAAATGGGTCTTTTGCAAGAAGATGAAGCCGGATGGCTCACTGGAACGCTACAAGGCCCGCTTGGTCGTCAACGGGTACTCTCAGATTGACGGAGTTGATTACACTGACACCTTTGCCCCTGTCGGCCGCATGACTTCAGCTTGAGCTTTGTTCGGTGTAGTGGCTCAGCATGACTGGGAACTGCACCAGATGGATGTGAACAATGCGTTCCTCCATGGTTCTCTGGATGAGAAGATTTACGTGGCTCAGCCACCGGGCTTTGAGGAAGGTCACAAGGTCTGGCGCTTGCGCAAGTCCTTGTACGGCCTCAAGCAGTCTCCGCGGTGTTGGAACCGGGAGATCACCGACACTTTGACTCGTGCAGGATACGTACAGAGCGAGGCAGACCCCTCTCTTTTCATCATATCGACACCCGAGCGGTTCACCGCCATCCTGGTCTATGTCGATGACCTTCTGATCGCGTCTCCATCCCAGGAGGCCGTGAAGGAGGCCAAGGCTGTCCTGCAGACTGCCTACAGGATGAAGGACCTTGCTCGTACATCGGTGTTTCTTGGTATGGAGATCGTGCGAGATCGCAGACGTCAAACACTGTTGTTGCATGAGGCCCGATATGCACGATTCGTGGGGGAGCACTTCAGTGATATCCTTGGTGCAGTGCCGGCCGCTTCCACACCTCCTACACCTAATGGGCAGGATACCTTGAAGGTGGATGACCCTATACAGCTGGGGGAGACAGTGGACGTGACCTTGTACCTACGTCTCATCGGATCTCTGATGTACCTGACCACTACCACACAGCCTGATATCGCGTTCGCCATCAACCTCCTTGCTCAGTTCTTGCAGGATCCACGTGCAAGAGCCCTTCACATGGCTATGTGAGTGGTGCGGTATGTGGTCTCCACACCGTACCTCGGTCTCTGTTTTCTTCGGCAGTGTTCGGTGGTCCTTGACTGCTACACTGACAGCGACTGGGCTTGGAGCCCAGATGGGTACAGCTGTACTGGCTACGTATTCCTGCTCGGTTGTACCGCTCTCTCTTGGCAAAGCGGGAAGCAGGCCTGCATCGCACGAAGTTTGTCGGAGGCATAGTATGTTGCTTTGGGCGCAGGGGCTGCTGAGACAGTATGGCTGTAGCGCTTGTTTCTTGACCTAGGGCAGTCAGTACCTGCCATTGTGCTAAGTTGCGACAACCAGAGTGCTCTTACCATTGCGGAGAACTCCAGTGTCTTTCATGCTCCCGCAAAGCACATTGCGGCTGAGCATCACTTCCTTTGTGACCTGGTGGAGTGACGCGTGATCTCCGTCATGTGGGTTGGCACTGACATGCAGCGTGCTGATTTCTAAACGAAGGCACTAGCTCGCGGAAAGTTCTTGTTGGCCATTTGTTCTGTTGGGCTTCACCCCAAGCCTGAGGGTGGTTGAGTGTGGGATGTGCATATGTGCCTCATTTGTTTGTGTCACTCACTGTTGTGTTTGGACCAGTGCTGCACATGTATGGACATACGTACCATCGGGTCATGGGGGAGTGTTGTGATTTGTGACGTTCTTGGACAGTTTGCTATGACCACTCGGTCGTGTCCATACTCGTGCAGATCCCTGAGGCGGGCCCTGGTGACAACGGTGTGACGACTTGTGGCGGACTACCGGCTTGGAGCTGGCCGACTACCGTTCCAGAGCCTCAGATGCTGCCGGGACTCTTTGCTGTCTTCTCTACAGCTTGCAGGCGTCTTTCGGCGGACTGGCCATGAGCCCTATTTTAACTTTTTTTGCATTGTATGTCCACCGTCTGATGATGGATGCATGCATGTGACCAGTCGTAGCGTTCGTCTTTTGATCTTGCACGTCTAGGTTCAGACGGCGTAGCATTTCGACATGTGTGCGCAGAGTTACGGCCAAAACAGTGGTTTTGGGCCGGTTTTTAGGACAGCTCTTGGACTGCCGCGTGCGACACCCGCCGTGCGCCGCGGCAGGTGTTTATGACTTGGACCTGTCATTTGTTATCTCTCTCTGCAATTATATTCAGTTTGAGTTTCTTGACACTCTGTTCGTGTCCCAACCCAGACCCTTGCAGTTTTGTCTCTAACTTGTGACAGTTGTCACACGCTCGCCTGGCGCTGACGCCTAGTGTCGCGGCAAGTGGTTAGGAAGGTTCTAGGAAGCTTCTCACCAGGAAGTGCTTCGTCGTCATCCATGTATGAATTCCGACTGATGGCAGTCTGCGTTAAGAAGGGGATCGAATTAGGCAGCTCTTGCAAGTTTATCCATACAAAGATAAGATTGTAGGGAAACCCCCTAGTTTGTAGTATGTATAGTGACATCTTATATCCCCTTCCTGGCATATCGTAATCACATGAAAAACAAGTGGCTTCTTGGGTTTGAAAATCAGAAAGCGTATTGTTGGGTTACATAGTAACCCTATTGCAATCGTTTCGCGTGCCGAACGACGCTAAAGAAAATCGTGATTGGTGGATCGGTCATGTTCCTGGCATATCCACCAAGCAGGGTGCGAGAATTGTCGAACTGTATGCCCCTCCATGTCCGCGGACGCGCAGCCCAGGTCGGCCCACAAGAGAAAATCATGGACATCGACCTAGATGTCAGGAAAGATTTCGGATAGTACAGAATGACCAGTCCTACGCCAAGACAAAAGGGTAGGGATTGTACGTTGGGTTGGGTCCAGCCCCTCCAGTCCACTGGATAGCAGAATTCAATGTTGTTTTTTCCCTCTATGTTGCTCCTCCTTGGCCTCGCCCTGTCCTGTTTCATGGAATTGGTCATCACGGCAAACTCTTTACACTCGTGAACACGGCTTCAAACAGGGTTAACATGGAAATGAAAGAAAAAAAATCAACCAACATTATAGAAGAAGGTAAACAAGTTTAATTCTATCTATAACAACTTCATCTTATTTCTTATAACATAAGGAAACATCCTAAATTCATCCAAATTTGTCGAAGATCTTTTTTATTGTGAAGTTCATAATACACGTGTGAAACTAGCATGTTCATAATAAAAGAACATATTCATCTCATATAAATTAATTCATCATCACATAGAACTGTATTCATGAAAAAGACCAAGAAGAAATGCCTTTAGAGGTTTTTCTTCAATACGTTGGTGAATTGCTATATATAACAGTGTATCGTCAAGCGCATTCGGTCGATTTTTGGATGTCTTTTTCGCTTTTACATCCACACAAGCTCGAATAAATCCAACATAGCTTCGATTAATTTAGGAAGAGTTCACCCAAACCATACACAATGTTTAAGAGCACACATGGGCGAACAAGAAAAATTGTTTGAACGAATGCGGGTGACAGTTTGTGTAGCGGGAGGGCCGGTTCGGCCCTCCCTCCTCGCTGAAGCGAGGGGAGGTTGCGCACCACCCCTCGCGTCAGCGAGGGCTGGCCGGCGGCCAGCACTTCGCTGGCCGCCGGCCAGCTCGCTACCAGCCGGCTGGACGGCCGGCGGCCGGCCACCGGCCGGCCAGCCGCCAGCCGCCGATCGTGGCCACAGCCCAATCAGCGGCTGAGAGGCCAGGAGGGCCTCGAGGGCGAGGCCTTGTGGCCTCGTGCCCTCACCCCCCCTCGCCCTCCTTGAAAAACAAGCAAGCCAGGACAAGGGATAGGGGGAGCGAGGGTGAGGTCGAGAGAGCTGGCGCGAAATCGCCAGCGTGCCTCGCACGCGACGATTTCGGGCCAGAACGGCAAAACGTAAATCGAAGTTCGTTCGCGACGAACTTCGACATAGAATAAACGAAATAAATCATGCGAACACACGAGTTCGAGGTAAAAACCCCCGGTTTGGGTCCCAAAACCAGGGGTTTGGTTGAAAACGGAAATGGGCCTCCGGAAACTCAAAACATTCGAGTCTCCCTGCTCTGGGTTGTTGATGACGATTGTCCCTCAATCTTGCGAAGGGGGAAACCCCTGACGCGGACTGAGAAAGCCATTCTGCGAACTCCGACGACGACTTCAGAGCAAGAGCTAGAGACTCAACCCGTTATAGTGGTTCTCAGAGCCAGACGACCCTCGCGACTAAGAGTTTGACGTAAACGACGGCTACGACATAGATAAAACACCGCCGGCAGCTACAAGCAGCAGCGGAAACGCCAGAAGGGACTACGGCATCTACACTTCACGGATTGAAGTGCCGTAAAGTGCGTTAGAGAGGTTGAAAAGATCTCTACTTGGTGGAGACTCTTCCTTCTAGCCTCTTCTCACTCCTAGAGGGCTAGGAAGATTTTTGTGGGGCGGGGTGGGGAGTTCCTACCCTCAAAACCAACAAAATCCTCCCCATTTTCAAGGCTCCTTCAAAACTCCCTCATCCAAAAATTGGGACAGCGCCCCTTCCCAAGCTTAGGGACTTTCACGGCATGAGAGCACCCAAAAAAGAAGGAGGGTAACACCTTGAAGATTTTTGGCGGCTCGCCAACGACGCCGGCTCAAGGGAAGACGCCGCCCAAGAATGGAAGAGGTGCCAAGGAGCGTGAAGAGAAGACCAAGGAAGACAAGAAGACAAGAGGAAGACAAGAAGTAGAAGGAGTGAAAGAATTATTAGGAATTTTTAGAATTCCTCTTTGCACTCCTTGCTCTTGTTTTGTGAGCGGCACTCACATCCCTTGTCATTTCTTTGTCTTATAACTTTCTGTTTGCCAAGGTACTAGTCCTTTCCAATCGCCATAAGTCACGGCTTAGGAATTCTAGTTCCCAAAACCACGACCTTGTCTTGACAAGGCGGCCTAGGAACATAGAAAATTAGTTTTTAATTGCCTCACCGATCGTGAGAGCAAGGTATTTGTGGGATTCGATTCCTCCTTAACGTTGTGGGGTGATCCTCACAACGGTCTTCACCTGCTAGTTGTACGGGCAACGAGATGGCAAGTGCCGGACCGTCCAAGACCAACAAGGGCAAGGTAGTGACGGCCTCGCCACGAGCTCTCGGCGGACTCCAAATTTTGGGAGCCGTCGGCGTGAGCACGGTTGCCAACCCAAGGGCAACCGTACCGCTGAAGGCAACTGAAGCCAACCTCGGCAATACCGAGAAGCGTGCGGAGGCCGAAAAGGTGCTCGACGAGCACGTCGATGCGCACGTGGGCGACCCCCACGCAACGGACGATGCGATAGAGGAGGATCTCCCGGGGGGAGACCCTGACGAAGAGCATGACGCCGACGATGGCAAAGGCGACGAGGATCGCGACAATCGCCATCGTCGTGCAACGAACTCAAGCCGATTGCTTGAGAAGGGCAAGATGCCCCCCACATCGCCTAAAGCTGCCGACAGCAACGAGACTGCCGAGAGTAGCAAGGGCGGTGAAAGCAGCCACACGGGAAGTTCCCGCGAGAACGAGCCGGACAACGTCGCCGCGAAGGCAATTCGCGAGGACCGTCGTAGGCTTGCGGAGTTTGCTGCTGAGGCCGTAGGCCGACTCAAGATCACCACCGATGGTGGAGATACGGCACCACTCGGAGGAATGGGGGCGGACCCTCCTTCCTACAATGCGGCCGCAATGGGGCAAGGCAGTGCCGACTCGAGCGTCGTCGCTGACGACAGTCTCCTCCGAAAGGTGGGACTCCTTGGAGGCGTGTATGCGAACCGTACCCTCTTGTAATGGGTAAGGGTGCACGGACAATGGAGGCCCTGGAGGCTATTGTCGATGCTTTAACGACACCAGAGCTCAAGTTCGCGTTCGCCAACCTGCTAGCCCGCATGCAGAGCATCACGGACCTTGACCGTGATCGCCAGTTGCAGCGCCTGGCCACCCATGAGGCAAGCCGCCGATGCAACAACCTCGACAAGGCGTTGCAGAGCGTGACCCAAATGCGCATGCAATAGCAAGCAAAGTGTGCCACAGCTGCAGGTGCCACTGCCGGTGGCAGCGACGACTTGCCTACCCTGACGACTTCGGGGTCGGTCATGAACACGTCCTTTCTCCACAGTGTGGAGATCTTCCAGAAGGGCGTGAATCTGGCCGACTGGCTAAACCGCATGGAGCACGTTCTACGTGTCCACAAGGCTCCACTCACCCGGTGGGGCGACCTTGCCACGACGCGGCTTGAAGACAAACTCTTCAAGTACGTGGTCAATGAGTGGACTACGCAGCAGCCGCACCTCGAGTGGCAGCCCATGCCGTGGGAGGCCTTCTACGCGATCATGCACAAGACGTACACCCAAAGTGAGGAGGTGTAGCGCGCCTACCACAAGATCAAGGACTTCAGGCAGCTGGGGACCTCGCTCAAATCATACTTGAGCGAGTTCGCCGCATTCGTGGAGGAAGCCGAAAGCTTCACCGAGGGCGATCGGACTCAGACCTTCAAGTACCCGGAGTGCATCCTGCTGGAGTACTTGCGTGATGGTCTCACCAGCGAGAAGCTAAAGGACAACACCACCACGATAGCCACTGGCCAAGCTTGGACAAGTTGGAGGGTGTTGCGCAACTACATGAGCGAAGTGTATTCGGCCAACCCGAAGCACTACTCTGATGCACGGCCGAACGCCGTGCACAGCAAGGCCGCGACATGCGCATGGACGCTGCAGGGGCTAGTGGGTCAGCTGGACAACAAGGCGGGGCCAAGGGCAAGCAGCCTGCAAACCCTCCAGCCAAGAAGGCTGGTGGATACAAGGGTCCTAACAACAAGCGCAGTCACGAGAATGACGAGCTGCAGGCGGAGCGTGAGCGTCGCAACGCCTCCTTACGCGAAGGGCTCTGCCTCAACTACATGCAGCCGGGCCACTTTAGGGCTCAATGCCCTCAGGCTGCTGGTGGTGGACAAGAGGTCGCGACGTTCGCTGCAGTAGTAGCACCTCGTGGGGATGGTGCAACAGGAGGCCGTGGACAGGGTCGTAGACAGGGTCGCTATCGCGGCAATGGACCCGGCCGTGTTAATGGACTGGGTCGTGGGGCGGGTTTTCCCCACCCCTGAGTGACGTCAGTGGGGACCACTCAGGGGTAAAATAGGAACACGAGTGTGGATTCATGTTTTCGGAAGAGGATGTTAAACAATTTGAGTTTTTGACGAGTTCAGATTTCTCTGTTGTTTTCTCTCCTCTTGTTGAACCGCATTCTACACTTGTTGATCGACATTGTCCACTAAACCTCGCATCTCCAGACGAGATGCAATGTCGTACATGCTTAGTGGTGGCGACACTGACCACTGTGCAAGAGTTGTGTGACACAGTGATTGAAGCAAACGCACTCAAAGTAATGAGTTCAATCACGTTCGTAGTACCTTTAGTCGACGATTTTGACCCAGTCAAATTTAAAGACTGGAAGGTGCTAGCCAAATTCACACGTGCCCACAAGATGTGGACTTGAGTGGGTGAATCATGGGAGTTGCGACGGCCGTTGTACATATTCCATGTTTATCACAAACTCGACTTGCCGCCGTCGAGTCTGTTCACTCGGAAGAGTGGAGGGAACATGACGATGCAGTTCAAAGTACACCTAGTTGGTGCTCCTGTGAACGTACTTGCTGACACTAGAGGGGACAACTCTTTTGTTAGCCTTGGCTTTACCCGACAGGTTGGCCTGAAGTACGAGCCAACAAATGGCGTAGTTGTTGTCGGTGACAACCGTACGGTACCCATGATCGGTACTTGTAAAGCGAAAATTTGCATTCAAGGGTATACACAGAGTGTCACGTTGAAGGTACTCAACCTTCTTGACCCGTTTGACGTGGTGCTAGGCGATCTCTGGCTCCGTGAGAACAAGACTCTAATGTGCTTTGAATCAAAGTATTTGATCCTCCAAAAAAGACACCGCCGCTTTACGTGTATTCCGAGTTCGGAATTAACACCGACCTGACTCAAAGTCCATGCCAACTTGTCTGCGATGCACGTCAAGAGACGTATTCGAAAAAGCTGTTGATACTTCTTGGTTCAGCTGCAGAAAGTGGAGGATGACTTGAAGAAAGACATGCCACAAGAGATCAAATCTCTATTGGCGGAGTTCTCGTATGTATTCCAAGACCTACCGGCTGGGCTTCCGCCAGAAAGACACATGGGCCGCACCATTCCGCTGCAACCAGAGGTGACTCCTCCGTTCAGACCCATGTATCGCCTTAGTCCAGCAGAAAGGCGAGAGGCCGGACGCCAAATCAAAGAGAACCTTGCAAAAGGGTGGATCGAGCCCAATAGCTTGCGTACGGTGCGCCGATCCTTTTTGTGAACAAAAAGGACGGTGATTTACGCATGTGCGTTGATTACCAGGCGTTGAACAAGCTGACGGTGAAAAATCGATTCCCCTTACCGCGGATTGAGGACCTTTTTGACCAACTCCAAGGCGCAAAAGTATTTTTGTCCTTGGATTTGTCTCAAGAGTACCATCAAATCCGCATCACGGAAGATGATGTGCCCAAAACCGCATTTCGAACGCACATGGGACACTATCAGTTCCAAGTGTTATGCTTTGGGCTTACAAATGCCCCGGCAACCTTCCAAGGAGAAATGAACCGAATATTCACCAAGCAACTCGGACAGTTTGTCTTGGTTTACCTGCATGACATCCTGGTTTTCTCCAAATCAATGGAAGAGCACATTGAACATCTGCGCGAAGTTCTCCTTCGGGAAAAGAATTTCTATGTGAAAGTGAGCAAGTGCAAGTTTGCACAAGATGAGCTCGAATACCTTGGACACATCGTCGGCAAGGACGGCATCCATGTCGACCCACAAAAGGTCCAAGCCGTTGTGGACTGGCCACGCCCCGAGAATGTTGGGCAGATTCGGTCTTTCCTCAGCCTTGCAAACTACTTTTGACGGTTTATGCAAGGGTATTCGACCCTGGTAGCACCGCTAACCAGGCTCACGCGAAAAGACGTGCATCGGGAATGGACACCTGATTGCGAAAACACATTTCTCAAAGTCAAAGAGCTCATATCCACGGTGCCCGTCCTAGCTCTTCCGGATCCATCGCAACCGTGGGAGGTTCGATGTGATGCGTCGGTAGTAGGACTCGCAGCCGTCCTCATGCAGAATAGTCACCTAGTTGCGTATGAGAGCCAAAAGCTCATTCCCGCGGAAACGCGATACACGACTGGGGATCAAGAGCTCCTTTCGGTGATACACGCTTTCAAGATGTGGGGTTGCTACCTTGAGGGTGCGGAAGGGAGTGTGACGGTCGTGACCGAACATAATCCATTGGTGTTTTTCCAAACGCAACCGAACCTGTCAAGACGACAGGCGCTTGGAGCGAATACCTGAGCCGATTCTCATTCACATGGGAACATCGGCCAGGATGCATCAATGTACCTGATCAACTAAGCCGATTGCCTGTGGAAATTAAAGCAACCACCGAGGTCAGTGGGTGTTTTATGGCCATTGCAACAGCAACAGAACAATCACCAGATCCCTCTGCACCTCTACGGCAACCACCGCGAGAGATAATCCATTGCAACGGTTTTGTCATCAGGATCTGGATGGGATACTGTGTGGATTCTTAGTTTCAAGACTCTCAAAATCTAGAAAAGTACAGCTTGGTGGAGGCCGCAACAATCTTCTGGCACGGAGAACAAGTTGTTGTGCCAAACTCGGGAGACCTTCGGGCAAAGGTTATCTCCCAGTTCCACGACCCACCGGTCGCACGTCATGTGGGACCCCGAAAGACCGGAGAGGCACTCTCGGACCACTATTGGTGGCCAGGATGGAGTGTCGATTTCCGTATGTTTTACATGACATGCGACCCATGTCTTTGGAATAAGGCTAGTAACAAGAAGCCTGTTGGACTCCTCCAACAGCTTCCCATTCCTGGGACTCCATGGGAGTGCGTCAGCATGGACTTCATTACTGGTCTTCCGGACACTGCCCGTGGCCATGATACAATACTAGTGGTTGTGGATCTCTTGACGAAGATGACACACTTCATTCCTACAACCACTGACGTGAACGCAGAGGAGGCCACTCGCCTCTTTTTTGAGGGTGTGGTAGAGTACCATGGCTTGCCGTTGCGCATTACATCCGACTGAGATCAAAGATTTGCTAGTAAGTTCTGGCAAAAGATGCACGAATACTTCGGCAGTGAGTCACAAATGTTGACAAAATTTCACCCTCAAACTGACAGACAAACAGAACGCATGAATCGCATTCTGGAGCAGATGCTCCGCATGTACGTGGACCCTGGCATGCATGATTGGGACGAATTCCTAGCACCGGCAAAGTTTGCGGTGAACAACTCAGTGAACGAGTCCACACAGTTCACATCGTTCGTGTTGAATAGTGGTCGGCATCCAGTGGTACCCTCTTCATTGGTGAAGAGTGGGAGTACAGGAGTGCAGGTTCCTTCCGCTCAAGCCTTTGCCGAGCGCATTGACTCCTTGTTATAGGAGGTGAAGGGTCACCTTCAAGTAGCTCGGCAACGACAAAAGGCATATGCCGACAAAAGTCGCCGGGAGGTCTCGTTTGACATCGGTGACAAATTGCTACTTAGCACTAAAAACCTTTGGCTGAAGTCGCCAAGGGCAAGAAAACTTCTACTGAAGTGGATTGGGCTGTTTCCCATTGTGGCACGCATGGGGCCAATGGCATACCGATTGCTACTTCCGCCGAGTATAAAAATACATGACGTGTTTCATGTGAGCCTGCTGGCTCCATACACGGCAGACGGAACCGTTCAACTCCCGCCAGCAGTCCTTGCTAACGACGACCAATACGAGGTCATTCCCCTACTCCAACACCGAGAGCGTACTCTTTGGTCGCGCGTTGTTAGGGAGTACCTCGTTCATTGGGCCGGTTGTGGACCTAGCATAATTCATGGGAGCCCGAATCTCGATTGCCCACAAGGGTGGTCAAGAATTACTAGAGTGAGCTTGCAGCTCGCACAGATCGCCGTGTGGCAGGAGGTACCACCTGAACACGGAAAAAGTGAACAACATTCCCACAAGGCAGCATTCATGGACAGCGACCATAAGAGGTTAGGGACGTGCAACATGGTTGTCACGCGGACGCTCCAGACTAAAGGGGGGAGGCCGCTATCCGTGCTGACCTACAAGCTGCAGCTTAAGTCCAAGTACCATGCACGTGTTCATGTCTAGCTAGTGATTGAAAATCATTAATATTCTTTCACAATGTTGATGACTCACTGACTGACAATCCTACTTGTTGTTCATGAACCGGGACAGTTCATAAGAAGTGGGGAGGAATGCAGCGAGAGGCCAGTTCGGTCCTCCCTCCTCGCTGAAGCGAGGGGTGGTTGCGCACCACCCCTCGCGTCAGTGAGGGCTGGCTGGCGGCCAGCACTTCGCTGGCGGCCGGCCAGCTCGCTACGGGCCGGCTGGACGGCCGGCGGCCGCTGTTGTGCTTTGTGCCGTTCTTGTAGAGTTTACTGTGACCACTCGGCCGTGTCCATACTCGTGCAGATCCCTCAGGCAAGCGGCCCTGGTGACACCGGCGCGACGACAGGCGGCGGACTACCCGTCTGGAGCTGACCGCCCACTGTTCCAGAGCCCCAGATGTCACCGGGACTCCTTGCTGTGCCTTCTACGTTTTGCAGGCGCCCGTCGGCGGACTGTGCATGAGGCCCATTTGCATGTTTTTGCATTGTATACTCGCTGTCAGTCGATGGATGCATGCATGTCACCAGTCGCTGCGTGCGTCTTTTGATTCTGCACGTCTAGGTTCAGACAGCGTAGGATTCTGACATGTGTGCGCGGAGTTACGGTCAAAACAGTGGTTTTGGGCCGGTTTTAGGACAACTCTTGGACTGCCGCGTGCGACACCCGCCGTGCGCCGCGGCAGGTATTTATGCCCTGGACCTGTCAGTTGTCATTTCTCTCTGCATATGCTATATTGAAGCATTCTGACACTTTGACTCGTGTCTCCTATCCAAAGCCTTGCCGTTCTGTGTACGACCTGTGACTGTCGTCACCGTCTGACTAGGCACTGATGCCCGGTCAGCGGCCGTATTGCTAGGAAGCTTCTACGCACTTTTTTACGGCCAAGTGACCAGCCGGCCACCGGCCGGCCAGCCACCAGCCGCCGATCGCGGTCTGAGCCCGATCGGCGGCTGAGAGGCCACGAGGGCCTCGAGGGCGAGGCCTCGTGGCCTCGTGCCCTCGCCCCCCCTTGCCCTCCTTGCAAAACAAGCAAGCCAGGACAAGGGATAGGGGNAGGATTCTGACATGTGTGCGCGGAGTTACGGTCAAAACAGTGGTTTTGGGCCGGTTTTAGGACAACTCTTGGACTGCCGCGTGCGACACCCGCCGTGCGCCGCGGCAGGTGTTTATACCCTGGACCTGTCAATTGTCATTTCTCTCTGCATATGCTATATTGAAGCATTCTGACACTTTGACTTGTGTCTCCTAGCCAAACCCTTGCCGTTGTGTGTACGACCTGTGACTGTCGTCACCGTCTGACTAGGCACTGACGCCCGGTCAGCGGCTGTGTTGCTAGGAAGCTTCTACGCACTTTCTCACGGTTTGGGTCCGAAAACCAGGGGTTTGGTCAAAAACGGAAATAGGCCTCCGGAGACTCGAAGTATTCGAGTCTCCATGCTCTGGGTCGTTGATGACGATTGCCCCTCAGTCCTGCGAAGGGGGTAAACCCCTGACGCGGACTGAGAAAGCTATTCTGCGAACTTCGACGACGACTTCAGAGCAGGAGCTGGAGACTCAACCCGTTATAGTTTGGCAGTCCATTTACAACCAGTTTTGGCTTCCATGGACGAGGTAAAGTCTCATGGCAAACCTTCCATTATGTGGTTCAGATTGCGGGCAGTTATTTAGCCTCTAAAGAGATACTTATATGAACACTTTTGCTCGGTTACTATGCAACCCTATGCACACTTTGCGTGCAACACCTGCCTCTTGTTTAGGTATTGAATCTGTTACATGGGGGCACGAGAAATTCCCCTTAATAGTGATGGTGTAACACAGTGAATTTTAAAACAGAACCTAATTCTTTACAGTCAAGATGGACTCTCGTAATCATTACGTGATTGCGACAGTCCATGGACACTGTTCCGCGACCGACACCATGAGGTCGCGTCAAACTTGACTCAAATGCGTGAAGCAAACAGTGGGAATTGAATCCAATCGAATACATCGACAAAAACTACGGTCAGGAAGTTTCTACCATTCTTTCTAAAGGAATACATAAATGATTATGAATAATTAACAAATCATAACTTTATAAAGAAACAACAACGTAGCTTCGAAAGGGCGAGGTGAGCCATGACGACTCGGGCAAGGAAAGACCACTCCGACGAGGAGGATGGTCATTCAGTTTTACAACGCGAACATTTCCGAGCTCGCCGAGACCTTTTGACGCTAAGGCCCAACTTCCGCGTTACATTTTGGTACCAGAGCCAGAACGACCGGTGACCTCACCGCTCGTCCTCATTCTCTCCGTGCACTTCGACGGGGAGAAGTGTGCCCATCGACGAGTGACGGTCGCACTTCGCAGTTGCGCGGGCGGAACGCTACCCGCCCACTACTCCACATCCACCACTCATCACTCTCACCCTCCCCAACCTTGGAGCTCCTCCTTCGCCCCAACTACTNGTGACCAAGCCTCCAAGGCCGAATTCCTATTTTTTTTCTCCACGGCCACAGAGATTTCCGAGTCAACCCGGGTTCCTGGGTGGAAAGGAGAAGGGAGGAGCCATATCTTGGCCTCCGGGCCTCCGAATTTCGAGCCGTTTTTTTGTTGAGCTCAGAAAAACATTCTCTAATTGATTTTATGACTTAGAGACCGTCCTTTTACCATTTGGCCGTGGCTATTCTATTTCTCAAGAGATTCTCGCTCTCCTTTGGATTCCAAGAGTTGTGACCACATCCTACTTTCAGAAATTTC
>SZWC01001125.1:78867-127358 GCA_023375785.1 Penium margaritaceum
GACGGAGACGCGATCAGAAGGTCATCAACATAGACCAGGATGGCGGTGAACCGCTCGGGTGTCGGTAGGATGAAGAGTGAGGGGTCTGCCTCGCTCTGTACGTATCCTGCGCGAGTCAAGGTGCCAGTGATCTCCCGGTTCCAACACCGTGGAGACTGCTTGAGGCCGTACAAGGACTTGCGCAAGCGCCAGACCTTGTCACCATCCTCAAAGCCTGGTGGCTGAGCCACGTAGATCTCCTCATCCAAAGAGCCATGGAGGAACGCGTTGTTCACATCCATCTGGTGTGGTTCCCAGTCATGCTGAGCTACTACACAGAATAGAGCTCGAGCTGAGGTGATGCGGCCGACAGGGGCAAAGGTGTCAGTGTAATCAACTCCCTCAATCTGAGAGAACCCCTTGACGACCAAGCGGGCCTTATAGGATTCCTGTGAGCCATCCGGCTTCACTTTCTTGCGAAAGACCCACTTGACCTGAATCGCCTTCCTCCCAGGGGGAAGGTCGACCAGCTCGTAGACTCCGTGCTCTCGGATAGCGCGAAGCTCATCCTCGCAAGCAGCTCGCCAGGCATCAGCATCCTACGATGAGAAAGCCTCCCTCAATGTGCCTGGGTCCGGCGCCATAGAGGGGGAACTCGGCGTGGCAAGTGCACACGCCTCAGTGTCTGGCTTGACGGCCACGAGATCACCTACTGCGTCACAGGCGATATGGAACTCGCGAGTGACCAGGTCGTGCCCTATGGGGCACGCTGGGTGTACCTCTGAAAGCTCAGTGCGGACACTCAGGCCTAAGGCCTTTGTGCGAGGATCACCGCTCGCAATGCTGCGAGAGGAACGTCTGGGTCCGGAACCCGACGCTCGCTGAGCTCCAGAATCTTGTTGTCGAAGGCGACCACCAGGCTCACGGGAGTAACCGGAGGTCGAGGGGCGCACCTCAAGCTCAGGAACAGGTACGACCACATGGACAGGTACGACCACAGCTGGTGAGGGCTGAAACGAGGCAGTCGGAGATGCCGTGCGCGGAGATGCGTGTGTAGGGGACACTGAGCTGGGGATGACAGCGGGCAAGGCTGGTCCGGACACTAAGACAGGAGTGTCAGCCGACGTAGAGACGGGAGTGGGCTGGGCTGGGTCAGACGCCGGAACAGGGGTGCTAGTGGACACAGATGGTGATGCAAGAGGAGGTGTGGGAGCAGGAGGAGGCGTGGGAGCAGCGGTACCTGTGGGGTACGAAGCAGGCTGGACAGGCGGGATCTCTGGACCAACGGTAATGATAGCCGGATCATCAAGGGCTGGAGATCGAGAGGGGACTCGAGCGGAAACATCAGCCTGGCGAGAAATGGTCGCTGGCTAAGAGGTCTCCCCCATCCGCCGAGGACCCTCACAGGAAGGGACATGAGCTGCAGAGAGCGCTGTGATCGAAGTCAGATCACGGTATGTGAGTGACTCAAAAAACAGCGCGTCACGGGACTCAATGACACGACGGCGAGTGGGGTCCCAAAAGCGCCAGGCCTTCGACCGCGGGGAGATGCCGATGAAGGCACACAAGCGACCCCGAGGGGAGACCTTGGACCCCTGCTGGTACTCGGTGTACCATACGGAGGCCAGGGATCCCCAGACGCGTGCGAGACGAAGATCGGCACGGTGGCCAAACCAGAGCTCGTACGGTGTAACATGATCCGGAAGCGGACCATGCGGGAGGCGGTTCCAGACCCAAGTCATGTAGGCGAAGCCCTCGAATGCAAAGGACTCCGGGAGACCGCAATCAGACCGCATGGCGCGGACCGCATCCTCCATGGTGCGGTTCCAGCGCTCAGATACACCGTTCTACTGTGGGGTAGCAGGAGCGGAGACCTGGTGAAAAATGCCATGCTCAGCAAAGAAGGAGTCCATCTCGCCGAGGAACTCGCCGCCGCGATCCGAGCGAAAGGTATGTAGCGTGTGGCGAGACTGACGCTCAGCCATCACGAGCCAGAGCCGAACCGCAAGGGCGGCATCCCTCTTCTGATGCAGACTGTAGACCCACCGCATCCGGGTGAAGTCATCAGTCAGCGTCAGAACATACCGGCCCCTCTCGGACAGCGACTCGACCGGGAGAGGACCGAGCTGGTCCAAGTGGACCAACTCGAGGGGCCTCAGCGCTCGGGAACGCGAATCAGGGTAAGTGCACCGGTGCATCTTACCCTGAGCGCAAAAAAGACAGTCGGTCTTGGGTGGCTTCTCGAAAGAAGCCACGTCAAGACCAAGAGCGGGCTGTGTCCGGATGAGCTTCGACACAGTGTCGGAGCCCACGTGACACAGACGTCGGTGAAGCAACCGCTGGTGTTCCGGGGATAGAACACCAGTGACAAAAACGCGACCAGAGGAGGAGGGAGAGCAAGGGGAGGAGGGCCGATCAATGCGGTACAAATCATCTACGGCTGAAGCACGCAGGACAATGCTACGGGTGTCAAGAGCAGTCACAATCGCTGAATCAGCGGTATGCTCAACGGAGAGACCCATCAGAGTGTAGGCACGCACAGACAGCAGACTGAGCTCAAGATCAGGCACAAACAGCACGTCAGAGAGATACAGGGGGCCAGAAGGACCATCAAAGCATACAACCCCAACACCGTGAACCGGTAAGGACTGACCAGAACCTGTATGAACAGAACGGACAGTCGTGACAGGACCAAGTTCCACAAAGTCACTACGACGACACGTCATGTGGTGGGTGGCACCGGAATCGATGATCCAAGTGCCACCGGAGTCACGACTGGTGGACGTCACTGTACAACGAGCAATGGAACACTCGGTATCAGAGGGACGCTGAGCCGTCAGTGGGAAGGAACGACGTACATCACGAAGGTGAGACTCATGAATCCAGTCAGTGCAGTCAGGCCCATCATCATCACATGCGGACTGTGTTCCCCCACACGTGTCATCACGAGTCACGAGGACGGACGAACAAGCAGTCTGTGACCCACTCGACGATGACAACACACTCGCACCTCCCTGAAAACGAAGCTCTAGAAGATGACGAAGCTCAGCGATGGTGCGGTCACGTGGGTCTGGATCACTACTGCTCGCCGGTGAGGATGCAGGAACAGCTACAGTCGTAGTCGCCGCGCGTCCAGAGGAGTGTGCGGTCGACGTGCCGGACGCGGTGCGAGCAGCATGGGCAGCCTGAAGTCCGCGAGTGATGCGCTCCCAGTCGAGCGGCTGTTGGTACTCCGTGTAGCGATGGGCACCTCCACAGTTGTAGCAGTGCACGGAACGGCCACTGCTACCACTGGATGACGACTGCTGCTGACCCGATCCGCGCTTCCTATTCTTCTTCTTCCCCTGGGCAGCTGCTGCAACGCCCTGCGTCTGTGTGGGTGTAGACGGGGTCGAAGAGGAGGAGGAAGATGAGGTCGTGATGGAGGTAGGTGAGGGTGACTGCAGGAGGGAAGATGGTGGTGAGGCCAGGATTGCTGCAGCGAGGGAAGTCTCCTGATGTGCTACTGTTGCCTCGCGCGCCGACGTCACCTGGAGGAAAAGCTGATGGGTCCAAGGGAGCAGCTGCAGGCTGGCTGAGAAAGGCTCGAGAGCAGCGTCGCTGTACCGTGTGAATATGTTGGTGTACTCCAGGCAAACTCCGAGCATGATCGTTTGAAGTGCCCACAGCTGTGTGCCCCCTGAGGTCCCCAGACGCGTGTAGATTCGCATGGCGCGTCGCCAGTAATCCGCTGCAGGCTTCGCTAGTCCCTGACGGAGAGAGTGGAAAGTACGAATGTGTGACGCACGCGTGGCGTGCGTCTCTGCGGCCAGTAGGGACAACGCCAGATCCCAGCCTCCACGAGGATCAGCTCTGGTGCCTGTGCCAGCCTCGCCGAGGAAGGGACGGAAGTCAACGACAGTCTCGCGTGGCATGGTGTAGAGAAGCCCTCGCATGGCCCGGGCTGCTGTCAGCACATGTGCTGGATCTGTAGACTGGTATGGGCTGTGGTAGTAAGGCCACACTCCCTCAGAAGTGGCCCACATCTTCAACAGGATCTCCCAGCAGTCAAATCCATCTTCGCTGATGTACCGTGGAGGTGGTGCCTCAAAGTCCTTTGGCTACCGCTCTGTGGGGAGAGCAGCCGCAGGCTGAGGAGGGCGAGAGACGGGAAAAACTCCTGGAAGGGGGTGATCACCGGGGAAGTCAGGTGACGGTCGTATCGGGGACACGGGTGGAGGTCGGATACCCGTCTGCAGCTGACGGAGGCGCTCTTGTAGAAGACGAATCTCCCGCTCCTGGGAGTCA
Source organism: Penium margaritaceum (assembly GCA_023375785.1). Classification (NCBI taxonomy): domain Eukaryota; kingdom Viridiplantae; phylum Streptophyta; class Zygnematophyceae; order Desmidiales; family Peniaceae; genus Penium; species Penium margaritaceum. Next base: position 83,134 of record SZWC01001125.1, read on the forward strand.
TCCTCGAAGCCTGGCATGAATGGCTCGTCATCAAGGAGGTCCGCAGGTGGTGGGGAAACCACACCAGGAGGTGAAGCAGGCGGGGCACCTGTCACGGGCACCTGAGCCGAGTGCTGGGTGGAGGCCGCAATGCCAGCAGCTCCCTCAGAAATCCGCGGAGGAGCCGTGGACTGAGCGCGTAGGAGCTCAGTCAACGTGCGGATCGCGTCAGTCTGCTCTCGCTGCAGGCGACACATCTCCTCCTGCTGGCTGCGCAGGTCCGCAATGGCATGCGAGCGAGGGCTCAATACCCCTGAAGAAGAGGAGGAGGGATCACCTGGCCCCTTGTCCTTGTCATCGGGCGAACTCATGTCGCCGCTCACTATGGGACGACAGGTCAAGTTTGCCGGATTTCAAAACCGTCTGCGTTTCTCGGGGAGTTTAAACGCTGGCAACTTTTGACTTTTTGGTTGAAAATTTGGCTAAGTGTAATGCTGACATCAGCAAGTGGTTGCTGACATCAGCACGACCTGATGACGTCAGAAACCAACAATGCTGACGTCAGCTCGTCCCCTCCTTTTTTTTGTCTTGTCACAGTTCTGCCGCTGTGCGGTGGCGCGCGGCAGCTCCGCGGAAGCTCCACAACAGCTTCTGCCCAGCTGCTGCTACAGCTGTGCTGTCAGCTGCAGCAGCAGCTACGTAGCTGCGTGTGCAGCGGTGGCAGCAGCGGCTGCGCTGCTGCTGCTGCTGCATGCGGCGGCTGCTGCTGCGCGCGGTGCTGCTGCTGCGCGCTGCAGCTGCTGCTGGCTGCCGCCGCCGCGCGCTGCTGCTGGCTGCCGCCGCCGTGCGCTGCTGCTCCTGCCACTTCTGCGCTGCTGCTGCCGCCGCGACTGCCGCTGCTGCTGCTATGCCGCTGCCGCTGCTGCGCTGCTGCTGCCGATGCCGCTACTGCGCTACTGCTGCCGTTGCTGCTGCCACGCTGCTGTGGCGACCGCTGCTGCTGCACTGCTGCTGCGCTGCTGCCATCGCCGCCTCTGCTGCTACTGCTCTGCTGCTGCGGCTGTGGGGGAGTGGCGGCTGCACGCACCGCAGCCGCCACACACCTCTGCGTGGTGGTACGCGCCGCCGCTGCTGCAGCTGCGATCTCACGTGGTGGGTGGAGTGCGCGGACGGCGACCGGCCGTTTCCAACAGGTCCCAGAAGGTCTGCTGCAACGGTGACTCTCACTGCTGCTGCTCTGCTGCGTCTCTGCTGCGCAGCTCAGTGAGAACTGTCTCACTGCTCTGATACCATGAGAAAGTGCGTAGAAGCTTCCTAGCAACACGGCCGCTGACCCGACGTCAGTGCCTGGTCAGACGATGACGATAGGCACAGGTCGTACACACAACGGCAAGGGTTTGGCTAGGAGACACAAGTCAAAGTGTCAGAATACTTCAATATAGCATATGCAGAGAGAAATGACAACTGACAGGTCCAGGGCATAAATACCTGCCGCGGCGCACGGCGGGTGTCGCACGCGGCAGTCCAAGAGTTGTCCTAAAACCGGCCCAAAACCACTGTTTTGGCCGTAACTCTGCGCACACATGTCAGAATCCTACGCCGTCTGAACCTAGACGTGCAGAATCAAAAGACAGACGCAGCGACTGGTCACATGCATGCATCCATTGACTGACAGCGAGTATACAATGGTAAAACATGCAAATGGGCCTCATGCCCAGTCCGCCGAAAGGCGCCTGCAAGACGTAGAAGGCACAACAAGGAGTCCCGGTGACATCTGGGGCTCTGGAACAGTGGTCGGTCAGCTCCAGACGAGTAGTCCGCCGCCTGTCATCGCGCCGGTGTCACCAGGGCCGCCTGCCTCAGGGACCTGCACGAGTATGGATACGGCCGAGTGGTCACAGTAAACTGTACAGGAAGGGCACATAGCACAACAGATGTAACCTGTACGACTCCGAGCGTCGGTGTCATGTGCCCAGTCGCTGTCTGTGTATCCATCCACTACAATCAACGGCTGCGCTCGATAGCACAGCCCGATGCGTGCAGTGGAGAGAGCATACCTGACAACACGCAGTGCTGCCTCCATGTGTTGTGCTCTAGGAGCCTGTGAGAACTGAGCAATGAAGTTCACCGAGAAGGCGACATCTACCCTGGTCGTTGTACCTAGATACATCAGTGACCCAATGACGCGAAGATAGTCTGTGACGTCGACTGTCTCCCCCAGCTTAGACACATCCATTGTCTTCAGCAGCCTCTGTCCTGTTGGGGTCATGGGTGTCGACGCTATGGGAGTGGAGTCAAGCTGGGAGGCGAATCGCTCCCCCAGGCTACGAACATATGCAGCCTGGTGAACATGAAGCGTGTGACGAGAACGGTCGCGCTCAAGCTCCATGCCCAAGAAGACTCGGGCAGGCCCTAAGTCCTTCATCTTGTACGCGGGCTGCAAGAGCGTCTTCACTGACTTAACAGCAGCCTGGCTGGGCGACGCGATCAGCAGGTCATCCACATAGACGAGAACAGCCACGAAGGGGACTGAGGTCTGAGTGACAAAGAGAGAGGGATCCACTGTACTACGTCGGTATCCTCCTTTCTCAAGAGTGGAGGTGATTTCTTGGTTCTAGCACCGAGGCGACTGCTTCAAGTCATAGAGTGCCTTCTGCAGTCGCCAGAATCGGTTGGTGCCATCGGAGAAGCCAGGTGACTGGACCATGTAGATCTCCTCATCCAGCTGTCCGTGGAGGAACGCATTGTTCACATCCATCTGCTCCAGCTCCCAGTCGTGGTGGGCCACAAGACTCAATAGTGCTCGAGCTGTGGTGTATCGCCCGACTGGTGCAAACGTCTCGTCGAAGTCGATGCCTGGGACCTGGGAGAACCCTTTAGCTGTGAGGCGCGCCTTGTACTTGTCGAGTGCACCATTGGGTTTGTACTTACGCCGAAAGACCCAACGAGCGTCGATGGCTTTGCGCCAAGGTGGCAGATCGACAAGCTCATACACCGCATGATCATCAAGGGCATGGAGCTCAGCACGCATCGCAGCCTCCCACTGCTGTGCGTCAGAGGCTGCACGTGCTTGACGCACAGTGGAAGGCTCAGGGGGCAAGACAGTGGTGGCCGTCGTGGCGTGACACTCAGCTATACTACTCAAGACGTCGACTTCCAAGGCTTGCTCATGCTCCGAACATAGGAGCGTGTAGCCAAGGGTGGAACTAGGGTGGACAACCCCAGTAGCTAAGCCCAATGCGTCCATGCCGGTAGGGTGAACAGGGGGGTGTGCAGTCTGAGAGTGAGGAGGACGTGCTGAGGTGAGGGAAGTGCTAGAACGATGTGGGAGTGCACGAAGCACCCCCCCGGACGAAGGGGGAGGCAGGAGCAGGATCAGTGGTGACATGCGGAGGCAGGTCAGAAACCGAAACGAGAGAGACTGCAGGTGAAGTGACAACTGGAGGTGTGCCCGAGCTGGACGAGACAGCGGGAGACGGGGCTGACAGGGAAGAGTCAGTGACTGGAGAGGCAGACTGGGGAGAGTCGGTGACTGGAGAGGAAGGTGCGTCAGAGGAACTGGACGCTGACGATACGTCGGGGGAAGAAGACGTAGAGAAGATAGGGACAGACCCAGACGACGAGGACTGCAACGAGGATGAGAGTTGCGGTGAGGCAATAGGGACTGCCGGAATGGCAGGACCGACATCCCCCCTCAACCGAGAGAGGGCCAGGAGGGAGGAGGCCGGGGAAAGGCGATCGAGGTCACGAAGGAAGACCGACTAAAAAAAGGCGTCGGGAGACTCGACGACACGCTGGCGGACAGGGTCCCAGAAGCGCCATGCTTTGGACTGGGAAGACACCCCGAGAAAGGGGCACAGGCGGCCACGAGGGGACAGTTTGCCATCACGGAGATCCTCCGACAGCCAGACAGAAGCGATACTACCCCAGACCCGAGCTAGGTGAAGGTCAGCACGACGGCCATGCCAGCGCTCAAACGGGGTGACGGTACGGGGAAGGGGACCGTGGGGAACACGGTTCCAGACCCACGTCATGTAGCACATAGCCTCGAAGGCAAAGAGTGGCACAAGCCGGACTCAGACAGGAGCGTGCGGACACCGTCGGCAAGCGTCCGGTTCCAACGCTCAGAGACACCGTTTTGCTGGGGTGTGTACGGAGCAGATGTCTCCAGACACACCCCACGAGATTCGAGGAGACGAGCGGTGGGACCAAGGAATTCACCGCCACGGTCGCTGCGGAAGATGCGCAACGACCGCTGACAGGCACGTTCAGCCTGGACAAGCCATGACTTTATGACGGAGCAAACATCACTCTTTTGACGGAGCGCGAACACCCAACGAAAGTGAGAAAAGTCATCGGTAAGACATAAGACGTAGCGGCCCACGTCACCAAGGAGGTCATGAGACAAGGGCCCCATGACATCCGCATGAACACGATCAAGTGGATGGGAAGACTGAGACTTAGAAGGAGAGAAAGGAGACCGATGCATTTTCCCTTGCGCACAGTCAAGACAGTCCGCAGGGCAAGGGGCAGGGAAGGTAGAAGGAGAGAGACCAAGAGCAGGCTGGAGACGCAACATGCTATGAACGGCATCGGTGTGAACATGACCAAGGCGACGATGCAAGAGGTAGACAAGGTCAGGGGTGAGGGAGGGCGCAACGTGAGCAAGGGCAGCGCTGACGGCTGGAGCGGAGGAGGCAAGGGGACACGGTAGAGTTTGCCACAGCGCACACCACGAAGAACAGTACGTTGGGAGGAGCAAAGAGAGACTGTGCCAACACCTCGGCTAGTAGTGAAGTCCATACCTTGTTCATCAAGAGAAGGCACAGACAGCAGGCTGAGTTCCAGCAAAGGCACGTACAAAACGTCAGGCAGATATAGTGCGCCACTGGGGCCAACAAAGCGAACCACACCCACACCCTGAACTGGCAGCAATTGACCAGACCCGGTACAAACAAAGCGGACAGAACCGACGGGGCTTAACGAGATGAACGAGGACCGCACAGACATCATATGATGAGTAGCCCCGGAGTCAAGGACCCAGAGGCCACTGGACAGGCGCACAGGGGGCACCACACTGGACGTCGCAACAGTACCAATGGAGGACGGAGACAAGGTACAAAGTGAGAGACAACGAGGAAGGAAGTCAGACTGCCAACGCTCAATCCACGGGACAGACGCACACAAGGCACCTAGAACATGACCAGGAGGATCCCCACGAAGGATAACGTCAGTCTCACACACAAGACCTCTGGCTAGCGGTGCAACACCCTCACCTCTCTGATCACGAAGGCGAAGAAGCTGGAGGAGGGACTGCTCGAGGTGACGCTCCCGATCACCACGGCCGCCATCAACTGACGCCGGCGGAGCTGGAGTAGATGCGCCGGAGGAAGGCGGGAACCACGGTGGAGCGGTGTAGGCAGAGGACGGGGGCCCAAAGTACGTAGGGGCACCGTAAGGAGGTGGCCAGCCCCAAGGGTAAGGAACAGGCAGTGGAGGAGAAGGCACGCTGGAGGCGGCGTAAGCCCGAGCCGGAGGCGGGGCGGAGAAGCGCGACGGGCCACCGGAGCTAGAGGGTGAGGATGTAGAGGAGGAGCCAGAGGTGCGAGCCCAGTGAGCGCGCATGGCGCGGGTGAGACGTAGATCATCCGGAGGAGCCGGGCAAGTACAAGTAGAGTGCTTAGTAGAGCCAAGGTTCCAGCACACAATGGTGCCCGGAACCCGAGAGGAAGCGGCAGCACCCTTATCCTTGCCCTTGTCCTTGCCCTTCCCTTTACCCTTGCCACGACCCTGGGAAGCGAGGGCAGCGGCAGGAGAGGAAGAGGAGGCGGTAGAGGCAGGGTAAGATGCAACAGCGGAGAGGGAGGAGGGTGCAGCAGAGGAGAAGGAGGGTGCTGCTGCAGTGGTGAGCGCAGCAACACCCGTAACTGAAGAGCGATGGAGGCGCTTGTTCTGAAGACTGGTCCACCAGGCAGCAAGGCGCTCGGAGGTGAAGTCCCAGAGAGCCCCTACCCCTGGCGGTGAATCCGGGGGAACGGGCTGTGAGGCAAGCTGCTGTAGCTCGTCAGCTTTGACGTCACGAAGAAGGTCGGACAGCTCTNGGAGGCGGTAGAGGCAGGGTAAGATGCAACAGCGGAGAGGGAGGAGGGTGCAGCAGAGGAGAAGGAGGGTGCTGCTGCAGTGGTGAGGGCAGCAACATCCGTAACTGAGGAGCGGTAGAGGCGCTTGTTCTGAAGACTGGTCCACCAGGCAGCAAGGCGCTCGGAGGTGAAGTCCCAGAGAGCCCCTACCCCTGGCGGTGAATCCGGGGGAACGGGCTGTGAGGCAAGCTGCTGTAGCTCGTCAGGTTTGACGTCACGAAGAAGGTTGGACAGCTCTGGGATAAGGCCGTTGACCATGGTGAGGACAGCAGAGAGCTGGCCAGGTGCTGCTTTGCCAAGCTCGCAAAGGAGCTTGAGACCGCGAGACCAATAGGCATCAGCGGTCTCGTCACTACGCATGAGAAGTGTGTTGAACTGGACTGTGAGGGCGCTCTGAGCGGTCTGGCCAGTGACAGTGGTGCGACGACGCAACATGGCATATGCACCGACAGGGTTGGCAAGACGCTGGATAGCAAGATCAGCATTGAACGTGCCGACATCATCAATCAGCGACTCAGGAGCGGCAGCGATGAGGGTGCGCACGGTACGGGCAGACTCAGATGCAAGGGGAGTGAATGGAGCAACAGCTGGGGAGTAATACTCCCACAGCTGCTCCCCTTGAGCCCACGCGCTAAAGCGCACTTCCCAGGAGTTGAATGCGAGCCCAGAGGAGAGGGAAGGTGGTTGTGAGAAGAAGTCATGCTGGCGAGGCGCGGGGGGAGTGGCGGTAGTAGCGGTAGTGCTAGTGGGCGTAACAGCAGAAGTGTTAGAGGAAGAAGAAGAGGTGCCTGCAGGAGGAGCATGACTGGTTCCAACCGACGCAGCAGGGAGGTGACGCAGCACTATGGTGGTGACCTCATCAGCAAAAGCGACGACATTATCCTCAGCAAGCTTAAGGCGGTCCTCAGCCTCCTGCTGAGCCTCGCAAGCGAGGGTCAGCTGGCGCTGAAGAGTCGCTATGACTGACTTGTCGTCACCAGGCATGGTGACGACGCGATGGCTCTGCCGGAGAGATTTCGGCAGAGTTTCCCCAGCCCCAGTGGGCGTGGGAAAAACGGGGTTGCCCGAGGCAGAGAGTCAAAATGCTGCAGGTCAGCCCACCCCGAGTCAGACAGGACAAGCCACCGTAGAAAGAGAAGAGGAAAGGTACGCAGGCACAATATGCAGACAAGGGAGTCAAGAGGACGGGCTGCGGAGAAAAGCAAGGAGGGGAGGAACCACAGCAGTAGAGGCAGCAGAAAGAACAGAGACGGTGGAGGCAATGGGCACCACCAGAGCAAAGGCTCGAGTGGTGCAGGCAGCAGCGAGAGTAGAGAAGACTGTTGCAATGGAGATGGTTACTATGACGAGGCTGGAGGCGGCAGATAGAGCAGATGAGGCTGCGGTGACGGCGACTGCGGTGGAGGTGCGAGTGGAAGCAGCGGTTGCCGCTGTAGCTGATGCAGCTGAGGCCGTTGCAGAGGCAACGGCAGATGCTGCAGCAGATTTTTGTGTGCCTATATCAGCAGCCACTGCAGCAATGGGACCAGCAACAACCGCGGCTTCTGTGTATGAGTCGGCAGCGCGTCCTGCTGAGGTGGCGGCAGGAGCACGCGAGGCTCTAGCGGCGGCAGCGAAGGTGGCTGCGGCTGCCACTGCTGCGTCAATGATAGCTGAGGTTGTGCGTGTAAGGATACCCACAAGACTAACGACGTCCTGCGGAAACGCTGAGTGCGGCTGGGCAACAGGAGCCTCGGGATTGCCGGATGGCAGAGGGTCCTCCCTAAGAGAATGGGGAGGGGAGACGCTTATCGGACGATGACGTGACGCACGAGCGGACCGTGCTGAGGCGGACTCGGACCCCCGGTCGCTGCTCATGCCGCGACGACGTCGTTCACGTCGGTGTGACGTTCCCCCGTTGTAGTACTCCACCAACGCGACCGCGTCTGGAACGTCACCGTGCGCCAGTGTGGCAGTCGAGGTGGAGAAAGGCGGGCGTCCTTTGCAACTGCTGCTACAAGTGCGGCAGTTGAGACTGCAGCAGCCGTCTCTGGAGAGATGTATGGCTGTTGCTGTGGTCGCTTTGCTGTTGCTGTTGCTACTGCTGTTGCTTTGTTGTTGCTGCTGGTGCTACTGTTGCTTTGCTGCTGCTGCTGCTGCTGCTGCTGCAAGTGGATCGGCACCTGCTGCTGCTGCTGCTGTTGTTGCTTTTGTGCTATTGCTGCTGCTGATGTCGCTTTGCTGGTGCTGCTCCTGCTGCTGTCGCTTTGCTGTTGCTGCTGTTGCAAGTGGATCGGCACCTGCAGCTGCTGCTGCTGTCGCCTTGCTGCTATTGCTGCTGCTGATGTTGCTTTGCTGCTGCCACTGCTGCTGCTGTCTTTCTGCTGCTGCTGCTGCTGCTGCTGTTGCAGGTGGATTGGTACCGGTTGCTGATGCAGCTGGGGACGATGACGGCTGCTCCCCTTGCTGCTGTTTCTGCTATCGCTTTGCGGCTGCTGCTGCTATCGCAGTCGTAGTCGCAGCTGAGAAGGCTGCGACTTGGGGCGCGGTGGTGCTGCTGCTTAAGCTACTGCCACAGATGAGGCAGTTTGAGATCCACAGCACCCGCGGACAGGAGGAATCCCGCGGGGGTGAATGAAGCGAACACCCGCGAGTGTCCGCTCGTAGCTCCTGCTGATGCTGGCCACAGAATGGGCGAGGGTAGGGAGCTGCCGTAGGAGCGAACGTGCTTCTCGTGACTGAAGTGGCGGCGGAAGCGGTGGTGGCGACGAAGATTGGCCGCACACCAGGATTGAGCGCTCGATTCACGAGCTTAGTACCTCCTCTCTCCACTACTCTGATACCAGAGGAAAGAGGATCCAGGTAGGAGGGAGAGCGAGGGTCGAGGGAAACACGAACCGAGCATGCAAGAGGCAAAGCGCCATGAACGGCGACAGTTTTGCGAGAGGAAAAAAAAACCGCAAGTGTCTGAGTAACAAAGAACAGAGGTGTTAAGCGGGACTGAGCTGCTGGCGAGGTGACGAGCGGGCGAGCAGCGAGCCCACCCTTGCTCTCACCCATGCCGAGCTAGGGTTGAACCTGGACCTGTTCCCCACATTAATCTGCTATCAAGAACATGCAAGTCCAGGCCGAAAGGACAACCCGTCCACGATCCCCCCTTTCTCAAGCAAAAACCATTAGGAATCCTAGTGTCATCAAGAATTTATATTGTGAGATGCTGTGGTAGGGGGAACACTCAATCCTGGGAGCGACTCTGGATTGTCTTCTCTGAACGCCCACGAGTCACCACCACTTGAGGTATAGCGTCAGCACCGATGTCCCTCCAGCATCAGTCACCTGCGTCAGTGTGATGAGCGTGCAGCTAGGCCAGAGGTCACAACATGTCTGTGGCACATAAACCAACACCTGGCAGGGTACCCCTCTTCTGTACCGCGGTATCGTACCGCGGTACAGTAACGGGATANCCTAGTGTCATCAAGAATTTATGTTGTGAGATGCTGTGGTAGGGGGAACACTCAATCCTGGGAGCGACTCTGGATTGTCTTCTCTGAACGCCCACGAGTCACCACCACTTGAGGTATAGCGTCAGCACCGATGTCCCTCCAGCATCAGTCACCTGCGTCAGTGTGATGAGCGTGCAGCTAGGCCAGAGGTCACAACATGTCTGTGGCACATAAACCAACACCTGGCAGGGTACCCCTCTTCTGTACCGCGGTATCGTACCGCGGTACAGTAACGGGATAATGAGAACGTGAAAGTTTTTTTTTTGACAAGTAACGGTAACGCGTTACGACTAAGTCAATGTGGTATTGCGGATGAGTGTGCATTCGAACGCTCACAATGGACAGGAAATCGATGTGCAAATCTACGTGCGAAGCGAGCCGCGACGTACGACTTCGCCCTCGACATTCGAAATTTTAGAATTCAAAAAGCGAAGTCCTATGGACAGACCAAGCACATGGACGTTTGACCATAATATGACACTAAGAAAATACAAGGGCTTTTGGATAAACAGGTCAAAAATTCCAAGGCTGAATTTTTTAGTCGAATTTAATTGTCCTGTTACTGAGCTCTAAAAAACAAGAGAATATAAGAGACTACGGTATTTAACTAGAGTACCTCTTCATGAATTTGTCCTCCTCCCCTTCCTCATTTCTTGTCCCCTCACTTCTACTCCACCTAAACATCTCCATATCACAAGTGAATATCATGTAAAGATGTATCCTTTCTTTGTGAGTACATAAACTTGAGTTCCAAGTTCATGACATCTGTTACTTATCTCATTTTTTAAGCGTAGAATTCATTTTTGGTGTTAGAAAAACATTTGGGCATTCCGTACCGTGGTACACATTTTAGTACCGTGGTACAATGTGTGTGTTATACATTGGTATACCGTGTACCGCGGTAAATGTATAATACCGCGGTGTTTTACCAATACCGTCGGTAATGCGGTGTCGGTACCGGTATCGGTAATGAGCTGCCACAAAATCATGATACCGCGGTATTTGTACCGCGGTACTGTGGTACCGCGGTACTCGAGTACCGCGGTACTAAATACCACGGTATTGCAGCCCTGCTTGAGGGTGCACAGCCTACGGTGGTCGGATGCGAGAGAAGTCATTAACATTTGTCAGCCACGGGAGTGCGAGAAAGTTCCTCAGACATCCCATCATGACGATTTTGGCTCGATAGGCGAGGTCATTCGTTCAAGTCTTAACCTTGATCTTCTGGGAACAACCTGTGGGCATTGGTGTCCGTGTACTTGCCCCTTCGATGTATTGAATGCCGCTCATTGGCCTCCAAGAACACCCTCTACGGAACAGCGAAACAACATGGCTGCAAGACAACGTTAGCAGAACTGCGCGAGGGAGGGGAAACGTTTAAGTGGGAGAGCAAGACGTCATAAATTTGTTGCAAAGCTCGCTTTGGGGAAAGACAAGTAACGAGTGATGTGTGGTTGGATGGACTGAGACCTCAACACGGTGAGTGAGCCCCACCTCGTGCATCACGCACAAGGTAAACATAAATGCTAGGCGGTAGGTTGGGGCAACAGCGTTGTTGATGCAGCGTGCGGGCTTCCAAGATCCTTGCTTAAGTCTGCTGCCCCCTCAGTCTCCTGCTCTAGAGACTAAGTCTGGAAGCTCTGGGTTTGTTACTCAGAATCGTGCACGCCAGTGTTAGAGCCAGAAAGCAGCTGGAAACTGAAAGTAACTGATTAGGAATGAAGAATGAGCAACAATGGGAGACCACTCCAAGTTCTAGCTCCCCCCCACTAGTGTATAACTTGTTACTCAGCTAACCAGCCAATGAAAAAATAGTCCTAGACCTATTTTTTGGCAGGCAGGGTTTTCTCGGTGAGCCCTGCCAGACGCACGACAACCCAAAACCCGGGCGTCGTCCGTTTTTCTTGAAAACTGGACCATACCATAATACTAACGCTGCGAACGCAATCGTGCAGTCAGAATCAGTTAGAAAAATAGCAGCAAAGAGTTACAGCTGCCCGAACCCAGGCAGTGCCTATGACAATCAGTGATGCCAAACAGGGCCACACAGCAGGAGACATGGACCCTAGGCACAGCATGATGCTGCAGACGCAATGCCACAACCAGAAATGGCGCTAGGTGCACGCAGACAACATCTTTAGTGGCTGTGACCGCTGGCGGCCCGACCGTCGAGGAGGCCTGCCGATGGAGCTGAGCGCGTCGCCTGAGGGAGGAGGCTCCAGCATGCCGTGAGTGAACCTCAGCGTGGGTCGGCTCCATCGAGCAACACTCCAGCAGCGTCGAGTCTCGCCGTCAGTCATCTACACGCCGATGTACACAAGCCGGGAGGACACAACAGAGTACAATGAGAGATGCACAAAAACGAACACTCCCCCATGACTCAAAGGCGTAATGCATTTGTGCGGGCAGAGACATAGTCAACAACCAGACTCCCCCAGGCCAGGCAGAAATGCAGGCAGGGGACAAAGAGAGCCACTCACGGATGCCCGCTGACCAAACTCAGAGCCTTCTTGAACGAGTCGCGCTTCAGTGCCTTGGTCAAGAAGCCAGCCAACTGCCTTGCTGTCTCAACCCACACGATGCTGATGCTGCCGATATGCAACAACGAACGCACATAGTGATACTCAACGTTGATGTGCTTTGTGCATGTGTGATGCACGCCATCATTGTCGGCGATGGCCATGGCACTCTCATTGTCACAATGCAACATGATGGATGCGACAGACTGACGCAACTCGGACAACAAATGATGCAACCACACACTCTCACACGCGCATGAGCCAAGAGCAACGTACTCAGCCTCAACAGTGCTACGTGCAATGCACCCCTGCTTGCCACTGCGCCAAGACATAGCTGTGCCGCCAATCAGAAAGATCCAGCCTGTACGACTCTTACCGTCCGGAGTACCGGCCCAGTCACTGTCAATGTAGCCAATCGCGAAAATAGACGGCTGGCGGCGGAACATGAGACCTCGCGGAGGAGTTGAGACGACGTAGCGCAGTACTCTGATCGCGGCCTCGTGGTGGAAGTGACGCGGCTCCTGAGAAAACTGGGCCAGGAGGTTGACGGCGAATGCGATGTCTGGGCGCGTCGTTGTTGCCAGGAACATCAGAGAACCGATGACTCGCAGGTACGTGGTCCCGTCAACTGGCTCCCCCAAAACAACTGGCTTAGGACTCTTCAGCTTCACGTGGCCATCAAGTGACATGGGTGAAGATGAGCTCGGCATGAGTGGCAGGTCCTCCGCAAAGCGGGTGGACAGAGTCTGCACATAGGCAGCCTGGTGGATGTGTAGGACGCCCTGGGAGCGATCATGCTCAAGCTCCATGCCCAGGAAGACTCGGGCATATCGGAGATCCTTCATCTGGTAGGCGGCGTGCAGTAAGTCCTTGACACGCTGGATGGCAGCCGTGTTTGGCGACGCGATGAGATCGTTGACGTAAACCAGAATAGCAACGAACGTCTGGCCTTGCGGACTGACAAACGGTGTGGGGTCAGTGGTGCTTCGCCGGAGCTTGCCGCGAAGGAGCGTGGTGCTGATCTCCTGGTTCTAGCACCGTGGCGACTGCTTCAGGCCATAGAGGGCCTTTCAAGCCTAGGGACTGCACCATGTAGAGCTCCTCACCCTCTAGTGAGCTATGGAGAAAAGCGTTGCTCACGTCCATCTGATGCAGCTCCCACCCATGCTAGGCAACCAGGCTGAAGAGCGCCCGGCTAGTGGAGAACCGGCCAACTGGGGCAAAGATGTGGTCGTAATCGACCACAGGGATCTGGGCAAACCCCTTGGCTGTGAGGCGGACCTTGTACTTGTCCAAGGACCCGTCGAGTTTCCACTTGCGTCGAAAGATCCACTTGGCACCGATGGCCTTCCGACCTGGAGGGAGGTCGACGAGGTCGTACACGTGGTGCTGTCCGATGGTAGCAAGCTCATCGACGTAGGCAGCGTCCTAGTGTGCGGCCTCAAGAGAGGCTCGTGCCTCGTACATGGTGGCTGGGTCCTCCGGGCATGCTGTGGAGCGGCATGAGAGAGCGTGTGCATCCCGAGCTCTAGGTGGGATGCGCACGAGTGCAGCCACGATAGCGTGCCGATGCTCCTGATGAAGCATGACGTAGCCCAGTGCGGAGCCCGTGTGAAGGTCTGCAATGATGGCCGAGGTGGTTTGGCGGAGGGCCTTGGTGCCAAGATCCCCACTCACGACCGTGGGAGTGGAGGAGACACGTCGAGCCACAGGAGGCCCAGGTGCCACGGAGCGCGGTGCCACGGTCTGCGTGCTCACCGACGACCTGGGTCGGAGGCTGCCGCTTGGGCCACGTGTGTAACGTGGCAGGGCAGGAGATGGCACTGAGTCGGACGGGCCAACGGAGGCGTGCGGGGCTGTTGGCCCGGAGGGGCCAACAAATACAGCCCGGGCTGCTGGTCCGGAGGGGTCAGCTGACGCGACTGGGGCTGCTGGCTTGGAGGAGCCAGTGGATGCGACTGGGGCTGCTGGCCTGGAGGGGCCAGTGGAAGCGACTGGGGCTGTTGGCCCGGAGGGGCCAGTGGACGCGACTAGGGCTGCTAGCCCGGAGGGGCCGGTGGACGCGACTGGGGCTGTCGGCCCGGAGGGACCAGTGGACGCGACTGGGGATGCTGGCGCGGGTGGGGCAGTGGACGCGATTGGGGCTGCCAGCCGAGGGGACGGAGTGGACGCGACTAGGGCTGCCGGCCCGGAGGGGCCAGTGGACACGACTGGGGCTGCCGGCTCGGAGTGGCCAGTGGACGCGACTTGGGATGCCGGCCCGGGTGGGCCAGTGGACGCGACTAGGGCTGCCGGCCCAAGGGGGCCAGTGGACGCGATTGGGGCTGCCGGCTCAGAGGGGCCAGTGGACGCGACTGGGGCTACCGGTCCGGGTGGTCCAGTGGACGCGACTAGGGCTACCGGTCTAGGGGGGCAGTGGACGCGAATGGGGCTGCCGGCCCGGAGGGGCTGAGGGATGTGTCACCCAGAAGCGGCAGGACGGAGGACGGACTCACCACTCCCCCATGTGACACAAAAGACTCGGATGAGCCGGAGCGAATGAGGTCGTGGGAAAACAGGTCCTCAAAGAAGAGGGCATCGTGGGACTCGACGATGCAGTGTCGGGATGGATCCTAGAAGCGCGAGGCCTTGGACTTACGAGAGACATCGAGGAAGGTACCGGGACGTCCGCGAGGGGCGAGCTTGCTGCTCTACTGCAGGACGGGCAGGCACGCAATGGCCACGCAGCCCCAGACGCGAGCCGGGCAAATGTCAGCGCGCTGACTATACCAATGCTGGTACGGCATGGACTGGCGGGGAAGGGGACCGTGGGGAATCCGGTACCAGACCCATGTCATGTAGGCCATGGCTTCAAAATAGAAGCCATTGGAGAGACCAGACTCGATCCGCATGGTGCAGACGGCGTCGACCATGGTGCGGTTCCACCGCTCTGAGACTCCGTTCTGGGCGGGCGTGTAAGGCGCAGACGTCTCATGGTGAATACCGCGTGAGGTGAGAAAGGTCGTGGTCTCACCCATGTACTCACTACCGTGATCGGAGCAAAAGCGACAAAGAGAGCGACCACTCTCGCGCTCTGCAAGGACAAGCCATTCTTGGATGGCACGAGCGACATCGCTATTTTGGCGAAGGTAGAAGACCCAGTGGTAGCGAGAATAGTCGTCAGTGAGGGTGAGGACATCGCAGCCATGCTCTCCGACGGACTCGGTGGGAAGAGGGCCCATGACGTCAGAATGGACCAAGTCGAGAGGGGCGAATGCACGTGAGGAAGACAAAGGGTATGTGGACCAGTGCATCTTGCCCTGAGCGCGATCAATGCACTCTATGGGGCACGGGAGAGGGAAAGTCTCCGGGTCAAGGCCCTTGGCCTGCTGGGTGCGGAGCATGCTATCGACGGCAGCAAAGTGGACGTGGCAAAGGCGGCGGTATAAGAGGCGGGTGTGCTGAGGAGAGAGCGTGCTAGTGACAAACACATGGCCTGTGGCGACCGACGGGGATGAGACTGAAGGAGAGGAGGAGAGACGGGGGACATGCCACAGGTTGCCACGGGCGGTGGCATGCAGTACGACAAGACCAGACGGACGTAACGACACAGTGCCAACACCACGCGAGTGCATAGCGTCCATGCTCATGCGGTCAAGGGCAGTGATGGACAGGAGGCTGAGCTCAAAACCTAGGACAAAGAGGACATCGGTCAGAAAGATATCACCGGCAGGACCACGGAAACGAACGACACCGACACCGCGGACAGGCAACACCCGTCCGAAGCCTGTCCGGACACCGGAGACATCGCCAATACGACCGAGCATGTTAAAGGCCTCTTGGGAGGCCATCATGTGATGCGTGGTCCCGGAGTCAATGATCCAGGTCTCAGTAGGGTCCTAGACCGAGGTCGCTAGATTGCTAACGGTCACACGGTAGAAAGCAAGAGACGCGGACGCGGTGGAAGGGGGCGCGAAACGGGACTGCCAATCATCAAACCACGCAACGTCGTCATGGAAGTGGGTAGAGGAGACCACGGGAGGCGACGAGATATACGAGGAAATGGGACACGACCGTAGCTCAGACTTAGTCATGCAGGACTGGGCAGGAGAGCAGGAAGTGACACGACTCGTACTTCCCTAAGGGGAGGGCGAGGCAGGCCGAGCTGGAACGCGATGAACTGCTCCAGCTGACGTTCACGGGAGGACGGCCCGGGAGTGTAGACCGAATGGGGAGTGACGGTACCGGAGTCTGGGTAAGGGAAGGACTTGACTGGTGAAGGAAACGAAGGCGCCGACGGCTGCGGATAGTATTGTTGCGGCGCGGGTGTCTGCTGGACTGGTGGAGTCGTTGGAGTGGCAGAGCTACTGGACGAGGTCAAGGCGTCAGGGCCGACGGCAGCTACGGCGGCAGAGGCGAGACGATGCTCCCACTGGTGATGCATGGTGGCGATGACGCATGCCTCGTCCGTCGGGAGAGGGCACGTGTACCACCCATGCCCGGGCTGGCCACAGTTGTGGCTGACAGAGCCACCACCGCTGGACCCGGTGGACAGCTGCTGCTGCTACTTCTGCGGCGGACCCTTGCCTTTCTTGTTCTGGTGCTTCTTCTTCCCCAAAGATGATGAGGTGACTGCGACGGGGGAAGCGACGGCCACGTAGGCAACGGCAGGAGGGGCGACGGTAGGGGAGGCAAGAGCCTCCACGTGCTGGAGTTAGGACTCCAGACGAGCTTCCTCAATGCGGAGGAAGAACTCGTATGTCCAAGGCATGAGGGCTCCCTAGACCGCCATGGTGGAGAGGACGTCCTGGGGGTAGTATACGAAGACGTCCGCGTACGCGCTGGTGGCATCGCGCTTGATGGTGAGGAGCGCGGCCAGAGGGGGTGGGGCAGAGCTGCCGAGATGATGAAGCATGTCCTCCATCCGCTACCAATAGGCCGTGACCGTCTCGGTCTCCCCCATGTGCAGGGAGTTGAATTCCCGTAGGAGACGGCTGGTTTCAGCCTCGTTGGACAGCCGATGGGGACGAGTAAGGACGTGCCACGCGACTGCAGGGTTTGGTATGGTGCCGGCGGTGAAGTTGCCGAGGAAAGGCTCTAGGGCCAGGCTGGAAGCCGGAGGGGCGATCGGGACGAGGGCACGTGCGGCGCGACCAGCGTCATACACTTGGTCGGCCTGGGTGGGGTCATACGGGAGGGTGTAGTATGCCCACATGCCCTCACCCTACGCCCAGATCAGGAAGCTGAGCTCCCAGCTCCGGAACTGCTCGTTGGCCTGAAGCGGCGGAGGCGGCGTCTCAAAGTCCTTCTGCCTGCGTTCGGCACCCAGAGTGGGGCCAAGGACGAAGGTCATCGTCTGTCGCTGGCGTTGAGTCTGCTGCTGTGCTAGATTATGCGTGGCGGCGGACACAATGGGGTTGGCATGCCCTGGAGGAGTAAATGGTGGCAACGTGCTGGGTGCAGTGTGGGAGGCTAATGACTGCAGCACTGCAAGCTGCTACGTCAAGGTGGCGAGCTATTGTTGAAGAGTAGCCAGGGGGTCAGGGTTGCCGCCAACGATGCTATTGCTGCTGCTGCTACTGTTGCTGCTACTGCTGCTGCTGATGCTGCTACTACTGTTGTTGCTGCCGCTGCTGCTGCTGGTGCTGCTCCTGCAACTATAGTAGCTGTTGTAGGAAAAAGGGGGTGGGGTTCCCCCCAACAGAGGAGGAGCCCTCGTCAAAGGGACTGTTTGTCATAGTGGATGAAGGTGCCTCTCTTCCCCTTTTCTTGTTTTTCTCTTTTTGTGTGCTGCTAATGTCAGCAGTGACGTCAGCGGATGGCTGACGTCAACAGATGCTACTTTGGTGTGTGTAGAGCTACTGCTTTGTTCCCCCCTCTTTTTTTGTGTTGTTTGTGACGTCAGTAATGACGTCAGCGAAGGGCCGCTGACGTCAGTAGCGGTTGATGTAGACACTACTGCTGCTGTTGCCGCTATTGCTGTAGCTGCTATTGTTGCTACTGTTGCTGCTATTGCTGCTACTGCTGCTGCTGCTACTGCTGCTACTATTGCTGCTGTTGCTGCTGTTGCTGCTTTTGGAGCTGCTGCTATTTCTACTACTGCTACTACTGCTGCTGTTGCTGCTGCTGCTGCGGCTGCTGACGGGGAGGGGAAGTTTTGTTTTCTTTTTCCTTCTTTCTCGTCATTGCGAGCTCGCTGCTCGTTGCGAGTGGCTTGCGCGAGCAGTGAGCTCGCTGCTCGCTGCTCGCTGCTCGCTGTGAGCTTACTACGAGCAGCTTGCTGGTCGCAGCAAGCAGCGGGCAGCTGCAGTTGCTACTGGTGCTGGCTGCCGTTGTAGTTGTTGCTGCTGCTGCTGCTAGCTGCTGCAAGCTGCCGTTGCTGCTGACTGCTGCTCGCTGCTACTGCTGCTGCTACGAGCTGCTATTGCTGCAAGCTTTTGCGAGTTGCTGCCACTGCCGGCTGCTGCTCTGTGCAGCTGTTGCTTGCTGCTGCTGCCACTACTCGCTGCTGCTACAAGCTGCTGCTATTGCTCCTGCTGCTGCTGGCTGCTGCTCTGAGTCACATGTGGATGACGTTGCTGCGTGCGTCGTCACCAGCAAGCACCTGATGTGGCCTACCGCTCACCTCCTCGCGTCAAGCGTGGAGGTCAGTGCTGCCGGAAAAAATCCGGTAGCATTTCCCCTGGCCCAGTGGCCGTTGGAAAAAATCTAATGCTGCCACCAGGCGGGTCAATGCTGCCGAAAAAAATCCGGCAGCATTTCCCCTGCACTGGCGCATATGGAGGTCCGCTGGCATTGTCTGGCACCTGTACGTCAGTCTTCTACTGCTGCTGCTACGCTCTGGCTCTGATACCAGAACAGAAATGCTAGGCGGCAGGTTGGGGCAGCAGCGTTGTTGATGCAACGTGCGGTCTTCCATGCTCCTTGCTCAAGTCTGCTGCCCCCTCAGTCTGCTTTTCTAGAGACTAAGTTTGGAAGCTCTGGGTTTGTTACTCTGAAGTGCGCGCACCAGTGTTAGCACCGGAAAGCAGCTGGAAACTGAAAGTAACTGATTAGGAATGAAGAATGAGCAACAATGGGAGACCCCTCCAAGTTATAGCTCCCGCCCACTAGTGTAGAAATTGTTGCTAAGCTAACCAGCCAATCAGACAATAGTGCTAGACCTATTTTCTGGCAGGCAGGGTTTTCTTGGTGAGCCCTTCCAGACCCCCGAAAGCCCAAAGCCCGGGCGTCCGTTTTGCCTGAAAACTGGACCATACCATAATACCAACGCTGCCATCGCAGTCCTGCGGTTAGAATCAGCTAGAAAAATAGCAGCAAAGAGTTACAGCTGCCTGAACCCAGGTAGTACCTATGACAGTCAGTGATGCCAAATAGGGCCACACAGCAGGAGACATGGACCCTTGGCACAACATGATGCTGCAGATGCAATGCCACAACCAGAAACTGCACTGGATGCACGTAGACAACATCTACAGTGGCTGTGACCGCCGGCGGCCCGATCGCCGAGGAGGCCTGCCGATGGAGCTGAGCGCGTCGCCTGAGGGAGGAGGCTCTAGCAAGCTGTGAGTGAACCTCAGCGTGCGACACTCCAGCAGCTTCGAGTCTCGCCGTCAGTCATCTGCACGCCGATGTACACAAGCCGGGAGGACAGTGCAGAGTACAATGAGAGTTGCACAAAAACCAACAAAGGTGTGGTCGCTGCCATCCCCGGGGTCAAGCCAGACCTTTGCAGAATTAACGGAGAGCGACTAGTACCGGAAAAATCCGGCAGCATGAACCCAGCAAAATCAACACACGACAATGAAGCAAATGCATCCACAAAACCAACCATGATAATCCACATCATTGTGAAGTGTATGTGGGCATGCCACAAAAGTGAGCATTCTATAACTCTGTTCCATATGAGAGGTTTTCAAAGAGCTTATGGCTGACCCATTGGCACAGTCCGTATGCGATCCAGATGATATTGACAACAAGAAATTGAGCCGACAAGAACTCAGTGGAATTTGAGCGTGCCACTACTTCAATGGACCACTTGGTCTGCACAGCAACCATGTTGATTTTTTCTCATCCACAGATTTGTCTGTGGACTTGCGGAAAGTAATCAACGTATTGGAAAGTCATCACTTGAACGCCAATAGTAACACCCCTTGGCCAAAAGGCAAGGAACCACGAAGACCACACCAGGCAATATGGGATGCTCATGGAGAGAGAACGATGTATATTATAGAGATGTTAGTGTTGTTGTGTATGTCGTACACAGCTTACGGTGACCCCTCGGCTCATGTCCATCCACGTGCAGACCCCTGACATGGCAACGGTAGCAGAAGACTGGTGGCTGGACGTGCGCCCGGAAGACATCTATCGTAGCTAGATCCTTGCTGTGGAACAATAGATAGATGTGCAACCTATCAGGACGTAGCTCTTGTAGACGTGGCCTGTCTTGTTTAGACGGCTCGTCGTTCTGACGTGTCTGGAGGGAGTTTGCCCAAAACTGTGTTTCCGCCATTGTTTTTGTGTGTTGATAAATTGTGCGCCTGTGCGCGTCGTGTGGGTGTGCACCAGCTAGGCCTGAGACCTTATAGAGTCTGCCCAAGGCTCAGTTTCTCTCTCTCTGTACATTGCTTGCAGCCAAACGCATTGATGTGTCGTGCTAGTCAGACCCTTGCAGTTGATTTCTGCCCTATTGACCAACACCTGCTTGCATGCATTCTGTCATGGTATGAGAGCAGCGAGGCATCCCTCGCTGAGCTGCACAGCAGAGACATAGCAGTAGCAGCGGCAGTGAGAGCCATAGCTAAAGCCACGGTCTCGGGAGGACCCACCAACCCACGGTGACCCGCTGCAGCAGATTGCAGCAGCGGAGACACCCTTAGAGCCGCATCAGAACGCCACCACCACGGGGCAGCCAAGGGTTTCCCAACCGTCTCCAGTAGCAGTTGAGGCATGTTATGTTGAGAAGGGGTTTGTGAAGGGTCCCAGAAGCTTCACTCAGGTCACACACACCACCCCCTTTGGACGTGAGAGAGAGCAAGTGCCCCATTTGTTCACTGGTTTTGACGTGTAAGAGTTCGTTAGAAAGCTCTTGCAAAACCCTATCCATCTCTTCCAGTCCTGTCTCATTTCATGCCTTGTAGGCTCTAGGAAATGAAACAACGCTCTCAGATGTAGATTTTTTCTGGATTTTGGGCTGAAAGGGAAACAGGGACGTATTTTTTTAAAACCTTTTTTAAGGTTCTTTTGCACGAAACTACTGCCATTGCATTCAAGATATTTTAATGCATAATCGCTCCAAATTTTGCTTCATTTGGACAACCAGCATGAAGGTTGTCCAAATGAAGCAGTGCTTACGTCATCACCTAAACTGAACGTGGCCTCCCAGTTTGAATGTGGCCTCCCAGTCCGACGACCTTGGCGCGTCAGGTGCGTGCGAAAGCCGTCCTGCAGGCCGAAAGTCGCCGGACGCTGACGAAGGAGGTCGCTGAGCTGTAGGACCTGATCAAGGGCTTACTGCCCCAGCAGCAGCGACAGTTAGCCAACCTGGAGCGAGGACCACCTCGCTTCCGGTAGCCCTGCTGACGAGGTAGCTGAGGCCCTTTCCGACTCTAGGGATGAGGGCAAGGAGTTGCTGTGTGCACGCCTCCTGCGCCTAGAGGCACGTCGCAAAGCGCATGAGGCAAATGCCGCCCTCAAGGGCACGGGCTCCAACGCTGACCTCGGCCTAGGCCCGGCTCGTCGCCCCCTGAGCTTTGAGGAGCTGGCTCTGCGGGCTCATCTGGACAAGGGGGTTGCCTCCTCTGTGCCTGGTCCCGCAATGGCTTCGGCTGTTGCCTTGCTAACAGTCAAGCCACCCAAGTAGTTTGAGTCGGACCCACCCGTCTTCTGGACTGGGGACGACTACAAATCTTGGAAGCCGAGCTTTCGCATGTGGGCCATAAGCGAGGGGGTCCTCGCATACTACTTCACCCGCTACAAGGCATTTGATTCCGCAAGAACGCAAATGGAAGTCCGCACTGCCTACAGCCTGATGAAGGCCGCCCCGGCCTAGACGAAGGACTTCAGCCGCTTCTTTGGCAACCCACTGATCAGCACAGGAGCTGACCCTTGCGCGGCGTGGGCACTGGCCGTCACCCTCTTCGAGGGCGCCACCTTGGCCCTGACGTCCGAGGGCATTGCCGCCTTCAACTCTCTCTGCCAGACTCCTCAAGAGTCCACACCCAACTATTGGCACCGGGAGATCCATCTACATGAGGACATGGGAGACGATGCCCCTGCGCAGTACGTTGCCATCCCGATCATTCTCTATGGCATCCACCCTGACTATGCGCACATCTTCCGCGGCTTTGTCCAGTCTCTGCTAGACATGGGGAGCGACGGGACGCTACTACGTTAGAGCACTCTCTACTTCTTGGAGGTCATCGGCGTAGACATAGCGAACCACGCCCACTGTAGCACCGTTTCAGCATCATTTGCCGCCGCGTCCTCCTCCCCGCCGTCTGCATCGACAGCGGCACCAGCTCAGGGGAAGAAGGACCGCAAGTCATCTGCCGGTGGCAATAGTAACGGCGGAACCAGCGTGAGCACCAAAGCGAACAGCGTCAGCCGCAGGAGCAATAGTAACGTTGGCAGCAGCGGCTCTGGGAGCACTAGGGGTCGCGGGCTCCTCTACTTCAACTACGGCGGTGACCATCGCTATCCCGACTGCACTCACGTGACGGGCTGCCCACTGGACTAGGCAAAGATCACGCGTGGACTGTAGCACGCGCACGAGGCGCGCATGCGACAGACGTCCGACGCGACCGCCCACTTGGCTGCCATGACCGTAGCCGTCCGAGAGCAGCCCATAGCCATAGTGACCACCCCAACCGACCCTCGTAACCAGGCGCTCACCGACTGGGACAAGACGATTGCCGAGCTGTACGAGCTTCTCGTCCTATGTTTATCCCAGGGAGTTGCGAGTGGTTTGATTGAGCCGAGTGGTCCTACAACTTGTGGACTGTCTTTCCTTGTTGATGATGCCTTTTGGCAGTGCCCTTGTGCAGTCGTGTACGCATGCCAGTCGTAATGATGTGTCCTGGTTGCATGCTTCCCATGTGCGCTCCGACGTTTTCCTTGCCGCGTCGCCTGCCCAACGCTCTGCTGCCACGCCATGTTCCGTCGTTGAGTCCTACGTTACCCCATGTACATGCGTCATAAATTCCACTTGGGTCGTTGAATCCGGTGTCGCCCATCACATGACGTGTCGTCGCGACGCCTTTGTCGTCCTACATCCCGTTGGTGCCGTTCGATCTGTCCGTACTGTAGCTGGCCATGAGGTCCCTATCCAGGGTGTTGGGGTTGTGCAGTTCACCAGGCCAGCTAGTCGCGTGTACATGTGCGAGGTCCTCTTTGTCCTTGATCTTGAACTCAGCATGCTAACTTTCGGTGCTTGCACCAAGATGGGCCTGGGTGTCACGCACACAGTTACCGATGCTTGCATCTTTGTGTGCGACACCAATAGACCGTCCCTAGTGGGAAGGTCATTGATGATCTCTACAACATCTCCGGGTGCCTGCCAATGCCCCCCTTCCTCCCTCTCCAACTATGCGTGTCTTTTTCGGTGGTGCTCTGTCCCTGAGCACCACCGCCTCCTGCATTGACGCCTCCGTCATGTGCACCTTGGGACTGTCGACAGGCTGATCTGCACTCATCTTGCTCTTGGTCCTGATGTGGCATCCTTCAAGGCACCTCCCATGACCGACTGCTTGTCCCGTGCTGGAGGCAAAATGCACCGGTCCACCTACCCTGAGTCAGTCTCTAGGGCTCGTCGGCCCCTAGAGCTCGTCCACTCCGACCTCATGGGTCATCTTCCTGTCAAGTTTTAGGAGGACCACGGCCGTTACGTTCTGATGTTGACTTATGACTTCACGCGCATGCGCTAGGTTTATGGTAAACATCAAAAGAGCCACGTTATCATCACTGCCGGAGCAGCAAGGGCATGAGCTCTCTCTGCGGGGCCGCATCTTTGTCTTCATCGACGTGGCCCTACGATCGAAGGCGTGGCGGTTCTGGGACCTTGCTCACATCCACGCTCTCCGTGCTGCTCATGCCCTTGGGTGTGCCGGAGCTTGTCATGAGGGGGAGGTGCCTGCCGTGGTTGGCCTAGTGCCAGTGCGGTCACTCCGTCGCCGGCACCCCATGGGTTTTCCTCGGGGGCTGTGCCCGTTGGCGCCTCCAGCCCCATCTGCCTCCCATCTACGGCTTGCCCTGCCGCCCCTGTCTCTGCGTTTCCATCCGAGTCCGAGTCCGCATCCAAGTTCGCGCCCACGTCTGAGGTCCTGCCTTATCCCGAATCCGCGTCCGTGCCTCGCTTTGAGCCGTCCTTGTCCCCGGCCGTTGACACGTTCGCGTTTGGCACGGAGCCGTCCCCAGCTGTTGAGGCCACACCATCCTCCACTTGCACGCCTTCCGGACAACAGTCTCTAGGGCAGGCGCCTGGCCCCTTGCCCTGCCTCGCTTGTCGCCAGCAGTGACGCAGGCAGGCGGCTCCGACCTCGCCCCACGCGCAGCGTTGTTTGGTGTGACCCTAGCATGAAGGCCATCGGCCTGAGTGCTTGCAGCCTCACAGAGGTTCAACCTGGCTGTGCCACTGGCGTGACATTGCTTGCCCACGAGCGCGACCTCGCCCATGACGTTGCTGAGTCTATGGTCACGATGGAATCTCCCTCTATAGCGTATTCCCTGGCCAGGCGCAGTGCGCCACTGTCGTCTCCCGACCCCACCACTCTGCCTGAGGCCTTGCAACCCCCGACGCTGAGTAGTGGCGGGCTGCCTGCGAGGTTGAGCTTAACGCCATTCGTGAGCACGGCGTCTTTGAGTAGGTGGACTTGCCGAAGAACCGCAAGGCTGTCAAGGCCAAGTGGGTTCTCTGCAAGAAGCTCAAACCTGATGGCACGGTGGAGCGCTAGAAATCCCTCCAGATGGCAAAGGGGTTCTCCCAGGTCGCTGGTGTGGACTACACCGAGAACTTTGTCCCCGTTAGCTGTTGACGACGACGTTGAAGCTGCTGAGCCAGGTGGCACAGTATGACTGGGAGCACCATTAGATGGATGTCAACAACGCGTTTTTAAATGGGGACCTTGATGAGGAGATCTACATGGTCCAGCCACCCTGCTTTGAGAATGACTCCGATCGCGTGTACCGGCTACAGAAGGCCTTGTACGGCCTGAAGCAGTCACCTTGCTGTTGGAACCAGGAGATCATCGGTACATTGATCAGCGTTTAAAGTGACGCTAATCCATCCTTGTTCCTCTAGCAGTCTCGAGCGTCGCTTACTGCCATCATCATCTATGTGGACGATCTTCTGATAAACTCGCCTGACTTGGAAGCAGTGAATGCTGCCAAGGGCATTCTCTCCTTGGCCTACAAGATGAAAGACCTCGGGGAGGCCTCCGTCTTTCTTGGGATGGAGATTGTGTGCGACTGTATTCGATGCACTTTTCGTGTCCATCACGCATGCTACGTAGAGGCTGTCGGGGAGCGCTTCGCTGACCTCCTTGCTGCCGTCCGCACTGCCTCCACGCCCATGACCCCTGAAGGGCAGGCCGTCCTGAAGGTGGACGACCAAGCCAAACTGGGGGAGCCAGTCGACGTGAACCTATACCAATGAGTCATTGGCTCCCTCATGTACTTGGCCACTAGGACACGGACCAAAATTGCCTTCACTATCAACCTGCTTACCCAGTTCTTGCCGGCTCCACGCTAGCAAACTCTGGAGGCAACTGGCCGGTGTGTGCACTACATCCTGTCCACCGCATGCTTTGGTTTGTGCTTCTACGAGCAGGTGTTTGTTCTGCTTGATGGGTACAAAGACAGTGACTGGGCATGGAGTCCAGATGGCAAAAGCCGCACCGGCTACATCTTCCTCATTGGGGGCAGCGCGGTGTCCTAGCGTAATGGGAAGTAGGGCTGTATTGCATGCAACAATACGGAGGCAGAGTATGTTGCTGTGGGCGCTGGTTCAGCTAAGTGCGTCTGGCTTGTCCGCCTGCTGCATGAATTGTATCAGTCCATTCCCCCCGTGGTGCTTCAGTGTGACAACATGAGCGTGGAGGCCATCGTCAAGAACTCAGGTGTGTTCCATGCACGCACAAAGCACATCAATGTTGAGCATCACTTCGTGCGTGACCTGGTTGACCATGGTGAGATCCAAGACGTCCATTTGGGCACTGACAGGCAACGTGGTGACTTTCTGACCAAGGCTCTGGGTCGTTCGAAGTTTCATACTGCCACTCGTTCTGTGGGACTCTACCTAGTTCCTCTTGCAGGTTGACTCCTCATGTGCCATCTTGCATGTGTTGTATTTGCTGCCTCCATCATTTGTGTATGTCCTGTCTTGTACAGTGTCAGTGTCTACATGTACATGGATGTGTATCACCATCCGGTCATGGGAGAGTGTTGCTGTGTGTGTCGTACATCGCTTACGGTGACCCCTCGGCTCATGTCCATCCATGTGCAGATCCTTGACATGGCAACGGTGGTAGAAGACCGGCGGCTGGACGGGCACCCAATAGACATCTATCATAGATAGATCCTTCTTGTCTTACAACACATAGGCGTACGGCCTATCAAGACGTAGCTCTTGTCGACATGGCCTGTCTGGTTCATACGGCTTGTCGTCATGACGTATCCGCAGGGAGTTACACCCAAAACCGTGTTCCCGCCACTGTTTTGGTCTGCTAGAAAATTGTGCGCGTTGATGCGTCGTGCTAGTCAGACCCTTGAAGTTGATTTGTGCCCTTCTGTCCAACACCTGTTTGCATGCATTCTGTCAGCTAGAGGGCAACGACATAAAGACTCCGTCAGGTGCAGAGGGTGCACGTGTCAGACTAACTGCATGTATAAAAAACTTGAATGGGCCAGAGCTGTGTGCCTTGGTCAGGAAATGAGCCCGTTGAGAACGTGTGTCCACCTAGACAACCTTCACAACTCCAGCAGCAATGCATTCATGAACAAAGTTGTGTTCATCATTGATGTGCTTGGTGTGTGAGTGGTACATGCTGTAGAGGAACTCAGAGAGGATATGTGCAAGTCATCAAGACAGACGAGAACGACATCAAGAGGGGACGACAGAGGACTGTGGAACAATGCAAGGTCATCGGCACTACGGCGATACCCACCCCTACCAGCTCGTACATTCCATACTCTTCAAGAGCATCTGAATCCTCTTTCATGAACGTCTCTGAGAGGGATAAATCGATGGCCTCATGAGCCTCACACACTGTTGTGGGCTAGGGGCCATAAGGGGAGGGGCCACTGGCAGCAGAACATGCAACAACATAACCTGCCATTGAGGTATAAATGACACTATGGAACTCCTCAGAGATGCAAGAGTAGCCAAGAGCTATGCCAAGGTGCATGACACCGACGCCAAGACCATCTAGGGAAGTGGTGACGAGATTCAAGGCACGCAGACCTGGATCACCCAACACAATCTCAGTGTGGGAAGGAAGGGAACAAATCCGGCCCCCCAAGTGTATGGCTTAGTGGATGGGAGGACATGATTGACAGGATCCGGAAAGCTTGATAGGAGCCATGGGGAAGTGAGCAGCAGCAAGCGGAGGAACTAACAAAGACACAAGGGGTTGGTCAGTGAATGAGGTAGGGCGAGAGGACCTGTCAGTAGAGGGCACAAGGGACTGGTCAGTGGAAGAGGTAGGACTAGAAGGAGCCAAGGAAACAGAGGCACCATTGGATCGGGCCGAGGAGGCAGGTGGGGAAGCAATGGGCACTCTGTCATTGTTAGAGGACGAGACACCATTGCATTGATCTGAGGAGACAAGAGGAGCGATAGGAGGAAAGAAGCCCGCCTGAGGAGAGACACCCAACCCTCAAAATGAGAGAGCCAGACAAGGGTGTCGACAGAGGACAAATGATCAAGGTCGTGCTCAAAGACTGACTCAAAGGGGAGGGCATCACGAGACTCAATGAAAAGACAGCGAGAGGGATCCCAGAAATGCTAAGCCGTGGATGTGACAGAGATGTCGAGGAAGACACAGAGGCAACCCCAACTAGACAAGTTGCTTTCACGCATGTCATCGGGAAGCCAGAAGGTAGCGACATAGCTCTAGACACGAGCCAAACAAAGATGAACGTCACGACCAGTCCAACACTCACAAGACGTAATGTCATGAGAGAAAGGACCATGGAGAACACCCATGTCATGTTGGACATGGCTTCAAAGGCAAAGACAAGAGGAAAACCAAACTGAGCAAAGAGAGACCAAACACCATCTACAAGGATACGATTCCAATGCTTGGACACAGCATTATGCTGGGGTGTGTAGGGAGCTCAAGACTCTATATGTACCCCACTAGACATAAGGAAGTGAGACGTGGGAACAAAATTTTCATGACGTTTGGAGAAGAAAACACGCACCTGATGCAGGCATGCATGTTCAACTTGAGGGAGATACTCCTCAAGCACATCAGCAACATCACTCTTGTGACACAGAGTAAAGACCTAGTAAAAAAAACAGAATTCACTAGACAGAGAACATAGCGGCCAAGGCCACCAGGGAAGTCATGGGGGAGCAGAACCATCAAATCAGCATGGAAAATTTTGAGAGGATGAGAGGTGAGATGGTCAGGGGTGGAGAAGGGAGAGTGATGCATCTTGCCATGCGAACAGTCAAAGCAATTGGACGTGCGAGGGGTTGCGAAGGAAGCAGGATCACGACCATGTGCAAGAGGAAGGCGCAGTAGGTTCGCGATGGCAACAACAAGAAGATAACATAGGAGGCGTGTGCGCTTTGGAAATAACGACTGTGTGACGTGTACAAGGACAGAGGCAGCAGAAGATGAAGGGAGGCAGGGGACACGGAGCACACGATTTGAGGACTGTAGCAGGATAGTACCGACAAAAGAAACAAAATCCATTCCCGGGTCATTGAGGGCGATCACAAACAGCAGGCTCATCTCAAGATCAGACACATACAACACATCCAGAATGAATAAGTATCCCCTGGGCCCAAAGAAGTACACGATACCAACACCGTGCAGGGGTAGCAACCGGTCAGAGCCGATATGGACAAAGCAGACCGAACCAGCAGGGCCAAGGGAGAGAAAAGCAAACCGATAGAATTTCATGTGATGGGCGGCGCCTGAGTCAATGAGGTAGAAAGTTGAGAAGGAACGAGCAGACAGTAGAACACGAGGAGGGGACAGGAGTGCCAATGACGGGAGAAGGGGACTAGCCAAACGCAACAAGACAGCACCGGAGTAAGACGGACTGCCAGTGCTCGGCCCAAGGAACATCAACAGGCAATCTTCCTTGTGGTGCCCCACAGCCAGCACCCCTGGGCTGGGAGTCAGCCTGACATACATGGAGAGATGTGGCCCCCAGAAAAATCTCACCTCCCTTGTGAAAAAGATGGAGGATATTGGTGTGGGTCTTCTCCAGGCCACACTCAGCGGCACGGTGATAATCACGATGACCATCGTCGTAAAAATCACCACGCAAGTGATCACCATCATGCATTCAGGTGGGAGGCGCATAGTAGGCAAACAGTGGCTCATAGTACAGGGCTGGACTGGGAGGAGGCAGGCAGCCAGGCCCGAGCTAGAAGGCTGAGCAACGGCATGGTTAAGCTGACCAGCAGTTGCAGGAGCAGAGGAAGCACCGAGGGAGATGGTGCACTGGCAGATATGTTGGAAGATGGAGATGATGAGCTATTAGAGAGGCCGGATGCTGCGGTATTCCGTGACTGCCATGCACGCATGGCAACAGCCAGGTGCGCATTATCGGGTGGGTGAGGACACTCTGGAGCCGAGTGGTGAGTTCCAGCAGGTAGTGATGAGGGAGGTGGAGGTAGAAGAGGAGTTTCTCCGTCCCCTTCCTCCACTGCCCCCACCATTGCCATCTCCACCATCATGGCCTCCATCCCCATGGTCGCGACCCAAACCAAGGGCGGCATGAGCATCACCAACAGAGGAGGAGGTGGTGCCAGAGGAGTAGGAGGAGGCACATGTAAGGGGAGCGGACACGTCAGTGGAGACTGCAGCGACAACAGAGCGATAAAGGCGTTTATTTTGCAGATTGCCCCACCAGTCAATGAGACGTGCAATGGTGAACTCAAAGAGTGCACCAATGCCAGAGGGGCTGCATCAACACCCATGGGCTCAGGGGCAAGTTGATCAAATTCAAAGTGAGGAACATGGAGGGAGAGGTCTGAGAGCTTAGGGATAACATCAGGCTGAGAGCTGTCCAGGCATAGCCTTACCAGGCTCGAGAAACAGCTTGAGGCTACCAGTCCAATATTCATTGTCCGTCTCATGAGCGCGCATGTGGAGCTCATTAGACTGTAGTATCAGTGCACTCTGTGTAGCATGGCGGGTGACAGTGGTGTGACGGTAAATGAGTGTGTATGTGAGTACAGGATCTGCAGTGGTGCCATACGCTGGGTCTGCATTCTACTGCTCAATGTCCTTAGTGAGGTGGTCATGGCCAACAATGATGAGTGTGTAGACAGCGCGTGCAGACTCAGCAGGCGAAGGGAAAAAGGGTGTGGCTGTAGAGGGATCAGGTGAAAATTAGTACTACCAGAGTTCTTCACCTTGCGCCCAAGTGCCAAAGCACACTTCCAAGGAAGGGAAGGTGAGCTTGGTAGTGAAATGCGGTGGGACAGTCTCAAAGTCTCACTTCAGCAAAATGAAATGTAGATCCGTCAACATTCTACTGGTGGTTCTTAGCAAGTTCTAGCAGTAGACGAGTCTGGAGAAGTTGCTACTTGAGCTCTGAAATAGATGCTTCATGATAAGGCGTGATCGATGAGAGTAAGACGCGGGTGAATTCTTATTGGCTTGTTTTATCAGCGTTTCTACCATGACAGTGGATGTGGGAATGTAAGGAGGATGATGACAAGCAGATGAAGACGAAGCCAAAACTTGTAGCAGAACCCGCTAAAAGCTCACATCACTCTAGAATATCCTCCCAAGAGATAATGGGAGGCAAGAATAATTCACACCACGTGGAAGACGAGGCAACAACATGAAGAGCTGTGGCAACACAATAGCGGTGGAAGCAGAAAGCACAAAGACCCAGGATGACATTGAGAAAATAAGACAGAAGAAGCCTGTCAGCGCGACTGTGGAGACAGCCGCTGCTACTACACACACAACAATGAGGGTGTAGACACGACCTGTGGTGGGAGAAGTGGCCGTTGAGGTGGAGACAAAGGAAAAAAGGGTGGTGGCCTGAATGGACTTGATAGAAGATGAGGCTGATGTGGTTGCTGTGGTTGCTGTGGTTACAATAGCGGCCACTGCTCCAATTTTTGTAGAGTCCTATGTAGCCACGTTCGCAACAGCTTCTGCAAGAGGCTGGAATGTGGAGGTTTCCTGAGTGAAATCCTCCTCGGCACGTCCATTAGTATTGGCTTTACGTGCACACGAGACTCTATTTGTAACTATAAATGTGGCGGGAGCAGCTGATGCTGTGTCAAGCACGGCACAGGAAAGAATGAAAGCCTTGGCAGTCGCTAAACCCTCATGCATGAGGGGGTTTACAGGTGCCTGGTACACTGGTGCTGCAAGCAGTGGCTACTCTTGCTGTAGCACTGACTGATGCTACTGTGGACGCAACTGCTGCCGCTATGATTGATGTGGCCAGGACAAGGATTGTGAATGCAGTTGTGGCTGTCTGTTACCTTGGGGAGGGACAATGGAGGTAGAGGGAGAGTTTACCGGAAGTTCACGCATGCGCCTCCCCGCCTACGCCTCCACGCCTGTGCCTCTATGCCTATACCACCGCACTTCCACCCTTGCTCCTGTGCCTCAACGCTTGTGCCTCCACACCTGCACCGTGCCTGCGCCTCCCCTTCTATGCTCATGCCTCCGTGCATGCCCCTCTATGCTTGCGCCACTGCGCCATCACGCCTGTGCCTCTGCTCTAGTGGCTCCATGCAAGCGCCTCCGTGCCTGCGCCTAGCGCCTGTGCTTACACGCCTGCACCTCTGTGCCTGTGCCACTGTACCTGCACCTCCATACCTGTGCCTCTGCGCCTGGGCCTCTGCGCCTATGCCTGTGTACCCTCCCCTCAGTGCCTGCGCCACCGCACCTGTGCCAATGCACTTGTGCCATCTAGCGTTTACCTCTGCGCCTGCACCTCTGCGCCTACACCTCCAAACGTGCGCCCCAGCGCCTGGGCCTCCGTACCCGCGCCTCTGCGTCCACACCTCTGCACCCGTGCCTCCGTGCCCGTGGTTCCGCGCCCGCACCTCCCGCGCCTCTACGTCCACGCCTCCACGCCCGCGCTTTCGTACCCGTGCCTTCGCACCGGCGCCTCAGCGCCCGTGCCTCTGCGCCGTTACTACTACGCCTACACCTCCGCACCGACGCCTCCGCGCCTACGCCTCTACACTTGGGGCTCTGTGCCTAAACCTCCATGCTTGCGCCATCTACTTGTACCACCGTACATGCGCCACCTTGCCTGTGCCTCTGTGCCTACCCCTCTGGGCTTGCATCTTCGCACCTATGCCAGAGTGCCTGTGCCTCCATGCCTGCGCCTCTGCACGTACGCCTCTGTGGCTGCCCCTTCACGCCTGCACCTCCTCGCCTACTCCTCCACGGCTTTGCCACTGCGCCACATCACCTGATTCTCCGTGCCTGCGCCATCGCACCATCATGCTTGTGCCTTTGTACATGTGCCTCCGTGCCTGCGCCTCTGCGCTTGCACCTTTGCCCTTGAGCCTTTGTGCCTCCGACTCCGCACCTACATCTCTACCCCTTCGCCTCCACGCCTGCGCCACCGCACCTGCACGACCTCTCTTGTGCATCTGCGCTTGCTCCTCAATGCCTTCGCCTCCGTGCCTTTTCCTCTGGGCCTGCGCCACCACGCCTGCACCTCCGCACCTGCGCCTCCACGCCTGTGCCTCAATGATTGCGCCGTTGCTCGTGCTCCTCCACGCCTGTACCTTTGTGCCTGTCCCTCCATGCCTACCCCACTACGCCACCATGCCTGTCCCTCTGCACGTGCGCCGCTGTGCAACCGCGCTTGCGCCTTCGTGCCTACACCTCCGCGCCTGCGCCTCCATGTCTGCACCTCAGCGCCTATGCATCCGCACCTGCGCTTCCACGCATATGCCTCCAAAAATCTGCCTCCACGCCAGTACCTTTGTCTCCCTTTTGCGTCCGTGCCTCCGCACCTGCACCTTTGTGCCTTTGCCTTCATGCCTTCCACTCGGTGCCTGTGACTCCACGCCTACGCCTATGTCTGCATAACTGCACTTGCACCACCTTACCTGCTCCTCTGTGCCTGCGCCTCTGGGCCTGCGCCACCGCTTCTTTAGTTGTGTGCCTGCCCCTCCACTCCTACGAATCCACGCCTGCCCCTCAGTGCCCACTCCTCTGTGTGTGCCCTTCCGCATTTGTGCCACCACGCCACCATGCCATTTCACTTGTCCCTTTATGCCTCTGCACTTGTGCCTCCTTTCCTGTGCCTCCGCACACCTGCGCCTCCGCACCTGCACCTCTGAGCCTGTGCCACCACGCTTGTGCCTCTGCACCTGCGCCACCACGCATACGCCTCCGCGCCTACCTCTCCATGCCTCCTCTTCCGTGCTTGTACAAACGCGCCATTGTGCCACCATGCATGCCCCTCCATGCCTGCGTCAATGCGCCTCCACGCTTGCCTTTGGACCTACACATCTGTGCATGCGATTCCATGCCTGCATCTTCGCACCTGCGCCTCCTCCCCTGCGCCTCCACGCCTGCAATTTTGCGCCTGCGCTTGCACACCTGCGCC
Organism: Penium margaritaceum; assembly: GCA_023375785.1. Lineage (NCBI taxonomy): Eukaryota > Viridiplantae > Streptophyta > Zygnematophyceae > Desmidiales > Peniaceae > Penium > Penium margaritaceum. Next base: position 117,016 of record SZWC01001125.1, read on the forward strand.
ACTGCGCCTGCACCTGTGTGCCTTCTCCTTTGCACATGTGCTTCCACGTCTGTGCTTTTGCGCCTTCGCCTCTACACCTACACCTTTGTGCCTGTGCATCTGCGCTTGGGCCACCACGCCTGCGCTCCTATGTTGCGCCTCTATGCCTGCACCTCCGCGCTTGTGCCTCTTCCTCTATGCCTCCGCGCCCGCATCTCCGCACATACACCACTGCACTTGTGCAACCAGCTTGTGCTACTACACATGCCTTATGTGTTTTTGCTTCCATGCCTGCGCCTCATCACCTATGCCACCGCACCTACGCCTCCACGCCTGCCCCTTTGTGCGTGCCCTTCCGTACTTGTCCGACTGTGCCACCTTGTTTCCATGCCTCGGCCACTGCGCCTTCACACCTGCGCCGTCACGCATGCACCTCTGTGCTTGCGCCTACGCGCTTGCGCATCCTTGCTTTTGCCTCCATGCCTGCGCCTCCGTTCCTGTGCCTCGGCGCCTGTGCCTTGGCGCCTGTGCCTCGACGCCTGTGCCTCCGCGCTTGCACCTCCACGCATGTGCCTCCGCACTTGTGCCTCCGTGCTTACGCCCCCACGCGTGCCCCTCTATGCCTGCTCCTCTGTACCTATGCCTCCATGCATGCGCCTCCACACCTGCACAGCCGCGCCTGCGCCTTCGTGCCTGTGCCTCCGGGCCTGTGCCTTTGCGCCTGCGCCTACGCGCCTGCGCTACCATGCCTACCCCACCTCGGGTGCACCACCTTGCCTGCGCCTCTGTGCCTGCGCCGCCACGCTGACGCCTCCACGCCTGTCCCTTTTTAACTGCGCCTCTAAGCCTGCCCCTCTGTGCCTGTGCCACTGCGACACTGTGCCTGCGCTTCCACGCCTACGCCTGTGCACCTGTGCCTCCCCACCCGAGCCTCTGTGCCTACACCTCCGCGCATGCGCATCTGCCCCTACGCCTCTGTCCCTAGGCCCCTACCCCTGCGCCTTCGCGCCTGCTCCACAGCACCTATGCCTCTGCATCTGTGCCACCACGTGTGCGCCACCTAACCTATGCCTTTGTGCGTGCACCTCTGTGCCTGCACCTCCACGCATGACTCTTCGCACTGCACCTTCGATCCTGCTCCTCCGCGCTTGTGCCAACGTACCACCTTGCCACCGCACCTTCCCCTCTGCGCCTATGCCATTGCGCCTCAATGCCTGTGCACCTACGCATGCATACCTGTGCCTTCGTGCCTATGCCTCCATGCCTGTGCCTACACTCCTGTGCCTCTACGCCTATGCCTCCGCGCCTGCGTCTCCATGCCTGCGCCTTCACGTCTGATCCTCCACTCGTGAGCCTTTGTGCCTGCACCACCGCACGTGTGCCACTGCGCCTACACCACCTCGCCTGCGGCTTTGCGCCTGCGCCTTCGCACTTGCGCCTTCGCGCCTGCGCCTCTACAACTGCGCTAGTGCGCCTGCACATCTACGCCATCCCCTCCGTGCCTGCGCCTCCGTGCCTGTCCCTCCGCACTTGCCCCTCCGTGCATGTGCCACCATGCCAACGGGCCACTGCGTCCACCCCTCCATGCCTCCACACATGGGCTTTGTGACTGCCGTTGCGTGCCTGCACCACCCCGCCTCCGCTCCTGCGCCTCCGCACCTACGCCTGTGCACCTGTTCTTTTGTACCTACACCTCCGTGCTTGTGCCTCTATACCTGTGCCTTGGCACTTTTGCCTTCGCATTAGCGCCTTTGCGCTTGGGCATCCACGCCTGTGCCTTCGCACCTGTGCCATCATGCATGCGCCATGGCACGTACACCACCTTGCCTGTGCCTCCATATCTGTGCCTCAAGGCCTGCCTCTCCGCACCTGCGCCTCTGCTCCTGCCCCTCCGTACCTGTGCCACTGCGCCACCGTGCCTTCTCCTCCATTCTTGCGCCAATATGCTTCCACGCCTAGGCCTCCGCACCTGCGCCTTTGCGCATGTTCATCCGAGCCTGCACCTCCACGACGGTGCCTCCGCACATGCGCCAATGCGCTTGTGCCCTCGCACCTACGCCTCTGGACCTGTTACTCCGTGCCTGTGCCTCCGCGCCTGCGCCTCCGTGCCTGTGCTTGCGCGCCCGTGCCTCTGCGCCTCCGCGCCTCTGCCTTTGCACCTGCGTCTCTATGCTGTTACAATGCCTGCGCCACTGCGCCTGAGCCTTCGCGCCTGCACCTCCATGCCTGCACCACCACACATGTCCCTCCGGGCATTCACACCTGCGCCTTCATGCTTGCGCCTCCGCGCCTCCGCGCCTGCACCTCCACACCTCCGCCCATGCACCACCACGCTCATGCCACCATGCGTGCACCATCTTGCTTTTGCTTTTGTACATGGGCCTCCGCAAATGCGTCACTACACCTGCGCATCTGCACTTGCGTCTCTGTGCCTGCGCCTCCACGCGTGCGCCTCCGTGCCTGTTCCTAAGCACATGCGTCTCCGCATCTACGCCTCTTCACCTGCGCATCCGTGCCTGCGACTGTGCACCTGCGCCTCCGTGTCTGCATCTTCATGCTAATGCCTCTGCGCATGTGCCTCCGCGCTTCTGACTTTGCATCTGCTCCTCCAGGCCTGCGCCTCCGGGCCTGCACCTTCGCACCTGCGGCTCCGTGCTTGCGCCTCCGCGCCTGTGTGGTCGCGCCTGTGCCTCCGTGCCTGTGCCTACACACTTGCGCCTCTGTGCATGCGCCCCCGCACCTTCGCCTCTGCAACTACGCCTCCGTGTCTTCGCCACCATGCCTGCGCCACCACTTCTACACCACCGCACCTGCGCCTCTGTGCTTGCGCCTGCATGCATGCGCCACCGCAACTGCGCCTCCATGCCTGTCCCTCCGCGCCTGTCCCTCTGCACCTTCGCTTTTGCGCCTGCCTTTCCGCACTTGTGCCTCCGTGCCACCACGCCATTGCACATGCCTCTCTGCACCTCTGCTCCAAGCCTCCATGCCTGTGCCTCCGCGCCTGGGCCTCGGAATCTGTGCCTCCGCACCTTCGCCTCTGCGCCTACGCCTCTGCGCTAGTGCCTCCTTGCTTGCGCCTCTGCGCCTACGTTCACACCTGCACTTTTGCACATGCACCTCCATGCTTGTGCCTCCACACCTTGTCCTCTGCGCCTGCACCTCCATGCCTGCACCTCCGTGCCTGCGCCTCTACGCCTACGCCTCCACGCCTGTGCCTCCGTGCCTGCGCCTACGCGCCTACTCCTCCGACTTGCGCCTCTACGCTTGGGCCTATGCGCATGCACCTTCGTGCCTATGCCAGTGCACCTGGGCAACCAAGCCTGCACCACCTAGCTTGCACCCTGCCTGTGCCTCTGCGCCTGCACCTCCGTGCCTGTGCCACCTCGCATGCGCCGTCACGCCTGTGCATTCGCGCCTGTGCCTCTGCGCCTGTGCATCCTTGCCTGTGCATCTGTGCTTGCGCATTTACACATGCGCCTCCGTGTCTAGCCTCTACGCTTGCACCTTTGTGCCTGTGCCTCTGCACCTGTACCTTCGCGTGTCCGCCTCCGCACCTGGGCCTCTACGCCTTCGCCTCCGCGCCTGTGCCTCTGCGCCTATGCCTACACGCCTCCACTTCCGCACATGCGTCCCTACACCTACGCCTCCGCGCCAGTGCAATCCTGCATGAACCACCTCGCCAGTACAATCCTGCATGAACCACCTCCGCACCTGTACCTCCATACCTACACCTCCGCGCCTGCGCCTCCGAGCTTGCACCTTTGCCTACATCTCCGTGCCTATGCCTTTACGCGTGTGCATCTACACCTATACCCTGGCGCCTATGCGCCATTGCCTCCATGTCTACACCTCCGCGCCCGCGCCTCTGTGGTTATGCCTCCGTGCTTGTGTCACCGCGCCTGTGCCATAGCACATGCGCCTCTACCCTTGCACCTCCACCACCATGCCTCTGCGCTTGCACCTTCGTGCCTGCGCCTCCGCGCCTGTGCCACCGCACTTGGCCCTCAATGCCTGCACCGCCGTATATTTCCCTTTCCGCCTGCCCCTCCAAGCCTATGCCACTGCGTCACCGTGCTTGTGCCTTCGTGCCTGCGCCTCTGCGCCTACGTCTCAGAGCCTGCACCTCTACGACTGCACCTTCGGGCCTATGTATTGGCACTAACGCCTCCGCATTCCTGCGCCTTTGCGCCTCCACCTTCGTGCCTATGCCTTTACTCCTACCCTCTACACTACACCTGAACCTCCTTGCCTATCCTCTACAGTTGCACCTTTGTGCATGCGCCTCCGTGCCTTTGCCTCTGTGCCTACACCTCCATGCCTAAGCCTTTGTGCCTGCGCCTTCGTGTCTACGCCTCCACGCCTGTGCCTCCTTGTCTGCGCAACCTCGCCTGTGCCTCCGGGCCTACGCCTCCGCACCGGCACCTCCTCGCCTTCCCTTCTGCGCTTGCGCCTCAGCGCCTGCCCATGCCACCTGTGCCTCCACTCCTGCGCCATTGTGCCACTATACCAGCCCCTCCGTGCCTGCCCTTCCATGCCTACGCCTCCGTAGCTGTCCCTCCGCGCCTGTGTCTCCACACCTGCACCATTGCGCCACCTTTCTTGCACCTCCGAGCTTGCACCTCCGCACCTGCTCTTCCCCACGTGTACCTCTGCACTTGTGCCTCCGCGTCTGCGCCTTCGCGCCTACGCCTCCATGCCTGAGCCTTCTCGCTTGTACCTCCGCGCCTTTGCTTATGCACCTCCACCTTTGCGTCTGTGCCTTTGAAACCACACTTTTGTTCCTGCGCCACCGCACTTGCGCCATCTCGCCTGCGTCTGTGCGCCTTTACCTCTGTGCCTAAGTATTTGCGCATGCGCCTCCGCACATGTGCCTCCACATATGTACCTTTGCACTTGCGCCTTTGTGCCTACCCCTCCTACTTGTGCCTCTTTGCCTGCGCCAGTGTGCCACCGCGCCTGGCTCTCTGTGCCTGCCCATCCACACATACGCCTCCTTCCGTGCCTGCATCTCCGCGCCCTTGTCTCCCCGCTTGCACCTGTGCACCTCCGCCTCCGCGCCTGCCCCACTGCACTTGCGCCTCCGTGCCTGCGCCTTTGTGCCTATGCCTCAACGCTTACGCCTCCACGCCTGTGCCTCTGCGCCTGTGCCTCGATGCCTGCTCATATGTGCTTTTGCCTCCGTGCCTACACCTCCACGCCGACACCTCCGTGCCAACATCATTGCACCTACGCTACCTCGCATGTGCCACCACGCTTGCGCCTCCGTGGCTTTGCACCTGCACTTCGTGCCTGTCCCTTTGCTCCTGCACCTCTCTGCCTTGCCCTCCCACCCGTTCCTCTATGCTTGTGCCACTGCACCACCATGCGGCCCCTTTGTACATGCACCTATGAGGCTGCACCTATGCACCCGTGCCTCTGCGCCTACGACTCCGTGCATGGACCTCCATGCCAGTGCCTCCACGCCTCACCACTGCGGCACCAAGCCTCCCCTTCTGCGCTTTCCTCACTGCGCCACCGTACATGTTCCTCCATGCTTGTGCATTCCGCACCTGCGCCTCCACGCCTGCGCCTCCCCACCTGCGCCTTCCCATCTCTGTCTCCCCGTGTACGCCTCCTCATCTGCGCCTTTGCGCTTGCGCCTCCACGCCTACGCCTCCATGCATGTGCCCCCATGCCTACGCCTCCACGCCTGCACCTTTGTACCTGTGCCACCACGCCTACATCACTACGCCTGCCTCTACACCTGCTGCTTCGCGTCTGTGCCTCCATGCCTTCCCCTCTGAGCCTGTGCCTTTGCACATGCGCCACTGTGGTATTGCACCTCCCCCTCTATGCCCACGCCGATAAGCCACCGTGTCTGTGCCTCCGTGCCTACACCTTCATGGTTTCGCCACCACGCTTGAGCCTTTCGTGCCTTTGCCTCCGCACCTTCACCTCCATGCCTACGCCTGCATGCGCATTGCTCTATCCCTGCGCCTCCGCACCTATGCCAACGCGCTTGTACCACCGCGCCTGTGCCTCCATGCCTGAGCCTCCATGCTTGCACCTCTGTGCCTACACCTCTGTACCTACGCCCCCGCTCCTGTGCCTTTGCGCTTGTGCCTCCGTGCCTGCTCCTCCACGGCTGTCCCTCTGCACCTTCACCACTGTGCTACAATGCCTGTGCCTCCAAGCCTGTGCCTCTGTGCCTGGGAATCCGTGCATGTACCTCCCTGCTTGCACCTCTATGCCAATGCCTCTGCGCCTACGCCACCTCCCTTCTTCTCCACACCTATGCCTACGTGCCTGTGCCTCCCCACCTGTCCCTTCGTGCCTTCGCCTCCGTGATTGCGACATTACGCAACCGTGCTGTCCCTCCATGCCTCTTGCAGTGTGCCACCGTTCTAGCGCCTGTGCGCCTGCGCCTCTGCTTCTGCACCTTTGTGCCTGCACCTCCTCGCCTACGCTATCTTGCCTGCACCCCTGTGCATGCGCCTCCATGCCTATGCCCATGCCTCTGCACCTGCCCTCTCCACCTACTCCTGGCGATTACCCTCTACTTGTGCGCCTGTGCGCTTGTGCCTCTGCGCCTGCGATTCCACGCCTGCATCTCCGCACCTGCGCCTTCGCGCATACGCCTCCATGCTTGCGCCTCCTTGCCTGCGCCACCGCACCCTAGCCATTGCTTTTGTGCCATCTCACCTGCGCATCCATGCCTCCGCCTCCACACCTACTGCTCCGCGCCTGGGCCTCCGCGCCTGCCCATCAGTGCCTCTGCCTCCAAAATTGTACTACTGCGCATCCGGGCATGCCCCTCTACGCATTTGGAAACACACCATTGCACTTGCGCCTCCTTGCATGCATCTCCAAGCCTGTGCCTCTACGCCTGTGCCTCCCCGCCTGCGCTTCCATGCCTGTGCCTCCGCACCTATGCTTGCATGTCTACACCTCCGTGCCTATGCCTCAGCTCCTAAACTTCCACTCCTGCGCCTCCATGTCTACACCCCGTGTGTTCACCTCTACACATGCACCTCTGCGCTTGTGCCTCTCCGCCTACGCCTCTCCATGGTGCACCTTAGCGCCTGCACCTCCATGTTTTCTCCTTCGTGCCTGCACCCCCGCGTCTACGCCTTCGCACCGGCGCCTTCGCGCCTACGTCTCCACGCTTGCACCTTCGTGCTAGCATCTCGCGCCTGTGATTCCGTGCAAATGTCACTTCAATTGATCCTCCGAGCCTGTGCCTCCATTCCAAAGCCTTCATGCCTGTGCCTCAGCACCTGCCCTTCCGCTCCTATGCCTCTACGCCTACCCCTCCCGCTTCTAACTCCGTGCCTGTGCCACTACGCCAGCAGGCCTGCCCCTCTATACGTGCATCTCTACGTCTACGCCTCTGTGCTTGTGCCACCTCACCTGCAGCATTGGATCTACGCCGCCTCGCTTGTGTCTCTGCGCCTGTGCCTCCTCACCTGGGCCTCTGCGCCTGATGCTCCACTTTTGCGCCTCAACGCCTGTGCCTCAACGCATGTGCCTCATCGTCTAAGCCACTACGATACCATGCTCTCCCCTCTCTTCTTGCGCCATTACGCCATCGCACATGCGCTTCCGTGCCTACCCTTCAGCGCCCGCGCCTCCATGCCTGCGTCTCCCTGCCTTGGCCTTCAAGCCTGTGCCGCTACGCCTACACGTCTGCACCTACGCCTCCATTCCTACACCTCCATGCCTGTGCCTCCAGGCTTGCACCATTGTGCCTGCACCACCATGCCTGCAGTACCGTGCCTGTGCTATCTCACCTGCGCCTCAGCACCCGTGTCTCCGTGCCTGCAACCTCGTGCCTACCCCTTCGCGCTTGTCCCTCTATGCCTACGCCTCCATGCTTATGCCTTCACGCCTGCGCCTCCGTGCTTGTGCCTCCTCGCTTGCGCCTCCGTGCATAGGCCCTTGTATCTACGCCTCCTTGCTTGCGCCCCGGCTCCTACGCCCCCACGCTTGCACGCCCGTGCTTGCACCATCGTGACTTTACCCCTACACATGCCCCCCGTGGCAGCGCCTCTGCGCATGCGCCTTCGCGCCTGCACCCTTTGCCTGTGCCTCCACGCCTGTGCCTCCGCGCCTGTGCCACCTCCCCTTTGCTCTGCGCTTATGCCTCCGTGCCTTCGCCTTCGCGCCTACCCCTCCGTGCCTTCAGCTCTGCACATGTCCTACTATGCCACTACACTTCCCCTTCACGCCTCCGGGACTGTATCACCGCCCTTGTACCTCCGTGCCTGTGCCTCTCTGCCTCCATCTCCACACCTGCACCTCTGTGCCTCTGCACCTCCACCTCTACATCTATGCCTCCATGCCAGTGCCTTTGTGCCTACGCTTCCGCACCTACCCTCTATGTGTGCGCCTTATGTCTCCTCTTTGCGCATGCACCTCCATTCCTATACCTCCACAGCTACGCCTCCACGCATGCGCCTTTTGCACATGCATCTCCGTGCATGCCCTCTGTGCCTGCATTTGCCACCTACCTTCTGCATGTGCACCTCTGTGCCTGCACCTCCATGCCTGCGCCTCTATGCCTGAGCCTCTAAGCCTACACCTCCATGCCTGCACCTACATGCGTACACCTTCGCACCTATGCCTCTGCGCCTGTACCTCCGTGCTTGCGCCTCCGCACCTGCACCACCGCACCTCCGTCTGTGCGCCTGCACCTCCATGCCTACGCTTGCATTCTTGTGCCTCCGTGCCTGCGTCTCTCCGCCTCTGCCTTCATGCCTGCACCTGTGAACGTGTACCACTGCCCCTCTGTACCTTCACCTCGGGACTTTTGCCACCGTGCCTGCACCACCGAGCTTGTACTACCTTGCCTGTGCTATCTCGCCTATGCCCTTGTAGCTCTGCCTCTGCACCTTTCCCTCCGTGCCTACACCTCTGTGCCTGTCGCCCCGTTCCTGTATCCCTACGCCTGTGTCCCCGTGCCTGTCCCTCCCCAACTGCACATCTGTGCCTACGCCTCCGTGCCTATACCTCTACGCGTGCACCTCTACACGTGCACCTCTATGCCTGAGCCTCCACACCCGTGCCTATGTGCCTGAGCATTTGCGGCTGTGCCTACAAAGCTGCGCAGCCGTACTTGTACCTCCGTACGTATGCCTCTACACATGTGCCTCTGCAACTGTGCCTGTGCGCCCCTGCCTCCTTAATTGTGCCTCTGTGCCTACGGCTATGGTCTTTTGCCTCCATGCCTAGGCCTCCACGCATGAGCCTCCATGTCTGCACCGCCTCGCCTACGCCTTTGCTCCTATGCGTCAATGCCTACGCGCCCGCACCTACGCCTTCATGCTTGTGCCTCCTTGCTTGCACTTCCGTGCCTGTGCCTATGCATCTGTGCCTCCGCGCCTACGCCTCTACACCCACGCCTCTGCGCCTGCCCCTCTCCCCCTTGCGCGTCACCCATGGCAGTTGTCCATGCTCAGCGTGCAACTCAAGAGGCTTGGGAAAGCCCAAGCTCCATACAAGTAGCATCATGCCTGTCCTTGGGTTGCGCCTTTGTCATGGCATCAGCAAGCATGTGCTTTGTGCCGCAATGCACAAGCACCACATCACCCTTTGCAACAAGGTCTCATGCAAAGTGATGCCGGATCTCTATGTGCTTGGTCCTCCGGTGTAGCACAAGGTTCTTGGTCAGGCTGATGGCACTCATGTTGTCAACATTGAGTGCCGTTGGCTTCTTTTGCGGCACCCCAATCTCCTTGAGCAATCGCCGCAGCCATAGTGCCTCCTTTNTCCTCCGTGCTTGGGCCCATGCTCAAGCTCAGCTCACATGTCGTTGTCATAGGTGTGCCGATGGGGTTGCACTCCTCCATGTTGTAGCGGCGGAGCACCTCCTGCACATATTTTTCTTGGCCCATCTCCAGCGTGCGTGCTTTGCGGTCCCTCTTGATGGCGATGCCAAGATAGTACTCAAGCTCGCCCATGTCTGTCATCTTGAACCGGCCGCCAAGTTGTTGCTTCAGGCTCTTGAGCTCCCCCTCATCCGAAGACACAAGGATGAGGTCATCCACGTAGAGGACGACAATTTGGTGGAGTCCTGGCTGATTACGCACGTACACGCTGTGATCGGCCTCGCAGCGCTTGAAGCCAAGCTCACCCATGAAACTATCCATCTTGAGGTACCACATGAGCGGAGCTTGCTTCAGTCCATAGAGCGCCCTGCGAAGCCGGCACACCTTCCCTTGCGGCGCATCCACCCCCTCTGGCACCTCCATGTAGACTTCCTTGTCCAGGTCGCCATTGAGGAACGCGGTTTTCACGTCCATTTGGTGGATTTCGTAGTCGCGTGCCGCTGCCACCGAGAGGATAGTACGGATGGAGGCAAACTTGGCAACTGGTGCAAAGGTCTC
>SZWC01001125.1:232715-242715 GCA_023375785.1 Penium margaritaceum
AGGATGTCAATCGCCTTTGAGCGTGGGCTGCGGCCCCCGCTCGTGACGGTGTCCTCCAGCTCCTTGCCCTTGGAGCTGCTCGGCTCCATGCTGAGGCGGTGCGAAAGTCGTCCGAACGCAGAACCGTCAGCGTTTCTTGCCGATTTAGGACGGTGGCAAAAGTCGACCTTCTGACGAAAAAATCGGCTAAGTGCTGAAAATTTAAAAAATTTAGTTTTCACCACTAAAACTTGAAGGTTGTCCAAATGAAGCGAAATTTGGACCACAGAGGCGTCTGAGGTTGCTGAAGACAATGGTGAAATTTTCGTCTTCAAAGAGTGGGGAAAAAGGCCAAAACGATCTGATTTTGTGCTCAGGCCGAAAAAATGAAAAATTCAAATCAGTGATGCGGAACGGTGAATGCTGGAGGCTACAGAGCTCCAAATGAGGCGAGGAAGGGCGTGATGGAAAGCTTGAGATCTAAGCTTTCCAACGAGCCATAGCGTGCAACTTTTGGTGGCTATTTGAGTCCCGCACAGGCGGGTGAAGAGAGGATGGCGGCTGACGCGATTTGCGTCTGCGGCTCCTCCACGTCCGTGCGGCTTCCAGGAAGCTACACGGCTGGAGTCAGCACCTACAAAAGGTACTGGTGCCTCTGGTGCCTGAGTGGCCATGGCTGCCGCTGCTGCTGTTGCTCGCTGATGGTGCTGTTGCTCGCCCGGTTTGCGGCTCCAAGTCGCCACACGGGCGGCCTCGGACCGGCTGCTGCTGCGCGCAAGGGCTCCAACGGCCTCAAGCCGTTGTGGCACGCTGCAGCTGCAGCACGAACCTGCCGTTGCGGTTTCTGATGCATCAGGATGATGGCATATGCATCGCTGCGTGCTCTTGTCGCTTCAAGCAACTCAGGGTGGTGATGGGTCCAACCAGGACCTGCTGCTGCTGCTGTGGGCTGCTGCCACTACTGTTGCTCACTGTTGCTGCAGCTGCTGCATCTCGGCTGCGCAGCACGACGAGCACTGGCTCGCCTGCTCTGATACCATGAGAAGATTCCAGGAAGCTTCCTAGCCTTTCTGCTTGCTAGCCTGACAGCACGGGTCTGGCTGGTTGACACACAGGTCATGCAAGGGACAACAAGGGTAGGGAGAGACACGTGCACTTGTATCTCAAGCTTCAACTGAAGTAAATGTAGAGAGGAATAACAAATGACAGGTCCACAGCATAAATAGCCGCCGTGGCTCACGGCGGGTGATGCACACGGCGGTGCCTCTCAAACCTGAACCGGCCCAAAACCACTGTTTTGGCCATAACTCTGCACACAAGCGTCCAAACGGAGCGCCGTCTGATCCTACGGATGCACAACGAAAAGATAGACACAACGACTGGTCACACGCCTACGTCCGGGAACAGCTGGAGAGTGTAAGAAAACAAACATGTAAATCAGCCTGGCAAGGCTGTCCACCAAGAAAATCGTGAAGACCTCCAAACATAGTCCGTGGGCTGTGGGAGCCCTCTGGTACACTGGGTAGGCTGCCAGGCTGCCTCCAGCGGGTGGAGCATCACCTCAGGGAACTCTGTCTCCAGCTGGGTCCGCCTCAAGGATCTGCACGAGTATGGATACGGCCGAGTGGTCACAACCAACTGTACAACTGTGTATGACTGACAACATCACAACACACAGCAGTATCATTTTGCATAGAGATGACCTAAAAACCACTGTTGTGAGCATGTTTCTATGCACACACTGGAAAGAAGGGCCGTTAGAACCTAGAGCAGTAGGAACTCTAGCAAGGCATAACAAACTCCGACACGTTAGGGTTCAATACCAGGTTAATCCTGGTACTTGACCCAAAGGATACGGCCGGTCGAATGAGAAAACTTAAGTAATCGCGTGTGGGGCAACCATTGCCCCGACAAGTTGCAAATGTGTGGCACGAGCAATATAGAAGCCACTTGGATGAACTTGGGGTCCGGTAGATGAGCTTAATTGATCACCGGGTCATCATGACATCCCGGTCACCTAGTCTCTGGCAAGGGTATGAAGGTGTAAGCAAAAGATCACGCGAGCATGGGTGTCAGCACGCGGACGAGAATGCCATGGAAAGCTTGTGGGCTTCGAATCTCACATAACAACCGAGCGTAAATGTGAGAGTAAGCAAAACAAGCGCAAGCCAATGAGTGAGCAACTCGCTTTCGCATCACCCGCGAGAGGGCCACGCCACCAGTTGGGTGTTAAGCCCGACCACTCAATAAGATACTGATGGCACATACTCACCATTGCACGCAATAATCCGGCAAGGTGCCCCCCTAAGGATCAGCACCCAACAACGATACCACAACTCCCCATAAAGCCACAGACATGTTCAGAGGTAACCATGGCATCCCAACGTGTCCAAGGTCATGCTTCAACCACAAGCAAAACCATGAAATTCATAGCAAAATCAGAGGCCTGGATATAGCCATAGGTCTAGAGCCTTGGAACGTAAGACTACAAGCTAGAGCCACGGGGTCCATCAACACTGCTCTTGGCCAGGAGCAGCCACAATTCTCCCCTCCTGTACGTGAGTGTGTGCATGTGGTTCAAGAAATGAGGGCATGTAGTTAGAGGTGTGATGGGCAATAGGTTGACCGCAAATACTAACACTCCCCCATGACCCGCAGTGTTAGAAACCACAAGAGCAAAGCTTTACGAGAAAAAGTAAACAACACAGTAAGCAAACTCAACCGGGGTCATACGGACATGTAAGACCAAAGGCCGGGGTCCGGGCGCACTTGAACGCAACTGTACTAAGGGCCTTTACAAGGAAGTCAGCCAGACATGATTGTGTGTCCATCAATACAACCTGAACAATGCCAACGACATGCGCTCACATGTGAAGTGGTATTCTGTGTTTATTTGCTTTGTGTGAGGATGGTGCATGCCATCAATTCCATTAATAGCTTTTGTGATTTTTTTTTCACAACACTGAGTGATGTTGCGATCAGGCATGCACAATTGCTATAAGTAGCAGCACGACCGTGCAGTTGAGCCACATGCAACATACTTGACCTTGCTTGAACTTCGTGCGACACATCCTTGTTTGCTACTTTTGCAAGTTATGGCAGCTCACCCCCCTGATCAGAAACATGACCCCACTCCAAATACCTGTGTTTGATTAATGTGTGTGAAAACTCACTGTCCATAAAGACATCGGCCATGACTGAGGGTTGTACTCGGAATAACAGCCCAATGCATGCTTTAAAGAGTACATAGCGTACGGGACGAAGTGAGACCTCTAAGTGATTTTCTCTGAGACAATGAGAGAACTATGACAGAAAGTTCACAACAAACGCCACGCCAATATATGTGGTGGTCTCCAAGTACATTAGTGAGTCGATGACAAAGAAAATCCGTGACATCGACCTCCTCTCACACCTTTGACACATACCGCAACTTTTGGAGCAATTTTCTTTCTTCATACATTGTGGTGGAGGGTATGGAGACTGTAGAGAGCATGGACTCAAATCGATTCTCCCAGCTACGTACATAGACGGCCTGATGAACGTGTAGTAATCTGTAGTGGAAATCACACTCAAGCGTCATTTCCTTAAAGACACAACATACGTCGAGATCCTTCATCGTATATGTCGATTGGAGGAGAATATTGATGGTTGGAACAATTGTGAGATTGCGGGATGCAATGAAACGATCATCAATGTAAAAAAGGATGGCCACAAGGGGAACTAAGGTTGGACATACAAACGTTGCTGGATGAAATGTGTTTTCGTGAAATCCCCTTAGAGTGCAGTTAATCTCATGGTCACAAAATCGTGGTGATTGCGTGAGGTTTTATTGAGCTTTTCATTGACACTGTACCATTTTTTTGCAGGATGCTAATGGCAGGATGGGCGTTTCAAAGAACCGGCACGGTAGCAAAGTGCTCAAGCTCCGTTGCACAAACATGTAGATAGGAATGTGACAGCTCGCAAATGAGCCGAGTCACAACAGAGAAGCATGTAGGGAGCTCACTTGGTGCACCCTTGCCCAATTCACGAAATACAAGAAGACTATGTGTCCGATATGCGTCAGCATGTTTATCCTGACGCGTGTGTAGCTGATTGAGTTTAACGGTGAGTACGCTCTGAAGGACACGTCCAGTGAGTATTTTGTGGTGGCGAATGAGGACAAAGGTGCTCATCGGGTCTCGAGGTGTGTAGCGCATAGTGTCCTTTCCATCTTTCAAGTCCTTGGGACCCGCTAGGGTGACGGTAAGAATGGTGTGAGAAAATGCACCTGATTTTGGAGAGAAGGGAGGAAAGCCAAAGGGGCTTAATAGAGATTAGAATCCTACCAGAAGCTCGTCATGCGATGTAGAGCTGAAGTAGGTCTCTTTTGAGGAGAAAGACACTTATGTCGTGAAGTGCAGCGAAGGAGTTTAAAATTCCACATGACATCAAGGAAACGACAACATCTACGCACAATGTGCATATACATCGATAACACTATCTGACAACATGTCTCTCATAGTTGACCTCTTGAACCTAATCCAAAGCACCTTCCTACCACTTGAGGTCAAGGACGTTCTTGCAAACCCTACTACCCGATGATTTGATCGTTAGATTGTGAAATGATGATTTTTTTCATGCAGCTACAATGGGAGTTTTTGAGGCTGAAATAAATCCAATTCAATAATTGCTTTCATTTCACTTAACGTGTCAGCGAATGGGTATTCTAAGCTTTCTCATGGGTGTTCTAATTCGATTCTAAACTGTTTTGCTAATGTTTAGTAATCACTTTCGGTTTTCAACACCATTAGTTCCACGTCATGTGGTCAAACATCATGGGAGAGAGAGAGAGAGAGAGAGAGAGAGAGAGAGAGAGAGAGAGAGAGAGAGAGAGAGAGAGAGAGAGGCAAGAGAGGGCACATCGAAAGACACACTTGTGAAACACAACTACACGAAAGGATTCTCGTCCTCAAAACCATGCATCTCTGGCTCGATCATAAAAGTCAACTAGTATCCGGATATCGCGGACGCAAACGCTATTTCAAGCATCTTTGTATGGTGCTTGTCACTATAAGAATGCCATGGTGGACGTGTGAGTATTATAGATTGCATGGCGCTTCGACTAAGCAATTACAACTGTGTCGCCTTTCATGTAACACGGTTGTGATCACATACACGGGTGCAACGGTCGACACGCGACAATTGACCGTTGTGAATCTTTTTGCAAATTTGGAGTCTCAACTCTCTCCAAAAATGCACTTTCCAGATGTTGACCCAGGCTTCTCGCATAAATAATTGGGGCAAACAGACGAAACCACCACAATAGTCTTGCCTCATTTTTCCCTTGACAAAATTTTTTTACTTATTCCAATGGAGGGCAAATTAAGAATGCATCTTGGAAATAATTCTTTGAATCAAAATCATGAGGTATTAGGGGAAAAAATGTTTTTTGTACAGATTTGGACTTTATATGACTCGTCGGGCTTAAGGAGAGGAGGGGTGGGAGTGGCCGTGGAGTTGAATTCGAGTATGGAGAAGAATCGAACCTTCTACAACGGAGAATCAACAGTAATTAGTATTCATCCCTTTCAAGAGCCTTAGGGGAAGAAACAAAAGACGAGCTTGTACTGACCTTAGTACATGGAGAGAGAACAATAGGGAAGAGGGTGACGGTGTACGAAGGTTAGAAAGAGAGGAACCAAATTAATAAACTATTAAGCTAAATTCCTAAGAGGGATGAAGGCTTTCACCTTTTCAGGGGTTTGTGATAGTTTGGACAATCCTTTATGAATGCTAGCATGTCAACAAGGTATAATATGACCTGTCGAAATCTCAAGGTATCGTTTGATTTTCCAAACTACATTGGTGGGTGGGAAGGAAAGTTTTTGGCCCTTGGTCGCAACTATTATGTGGGCAGGGAGTATTTTTGTTTCATTTTATTAGATGTATTATGTGCCAGTTGTTCCAAGGTTTGGACCAATCATGTAGTAGGCTAGCGTTGAAGGTGACCCTATACGGATTCCTCTTGTTGGCTTTTTATTGTATTGAGTGAGATGTCAAAAAACAGTGCTTTATTGAATTGTAGTGACAATTTTTGTTGATTTCACTTACTATAAGTTTTTCATTTCATTTAGGCACATGTTGAAGGTCATTTCTTGTAGAAAATTGGATGTCGTTGATGTTCTTTCATGTCATTATTGGCGTGAGGTGTCAACTTCGTGTTTCCAACTTAGCGTGCATGGGGCCCTCTCTGTAGACTTGCCATTTTACCAAAGTTGTACATGCATCCACACGTCAAGATTTGTTAGGATCCCTTAATGTCGTCTAATTGATTACAACCACTTTTCTACATCAGTTTTGCTAGCGTTGACCATCATCAAATTTATTCGGGATTCGTCCCAAATGTATCCATGAAAGTGAGTGGAATGAGTGATAAACATGTGTGCGCTTCGGCATAGATGAAGGATGAAGCCTTCATTCATCTCCTAAACTATGAAATAATTTGGAAATCAGTTGGCGGGTTCACAAACACAGGCGACCTTTGTGGAGATGTCACAAAAGTCCAGTTTAGCCTCTAAGTGAGCAGGATGCCTCATAAAAACCAGGGCGGAAAGCCAATGTACCCCTCTTTTCGGAGAACAAGGCCCATCCGTCCCTACTTCACAAAAATATGCCTGATCCGCCCCTTCTACACTGACTTACAACAATATGCCCCTCTCGTTTGTCAAAAAATAGCATGTCGACGTCGCATGGATGCGGCGTTGACATGCTGACGTCACATTTTTCACCCAATCATCACAAAACCTTTCACAAAATGTTTTGCAATTTTTTGTAAGTGGTTTGCAGAGAGTTTGCATGGGGGTCTGAGACTCCCCATGCGTTGAAAGGGAACCTATTAGGCCCCGCTACCGCAGGGCCCAGCAAGCACCCGCGCAAAAGTAAACCCTAAAACTATGGTTGTACTAAGGGTGTGGGTTTGTCCATAGTTTGTATATCAAACAAGGGTAAAACATTGAAAAAATGAAAAAAAGGGATTTTTGACTACCCATTGATGGAGCGTGGATTCCTATGGATGCTCGTCCGCCGGAATCCCGAGCGAAGTCCAACCCCCACGCCTCTACCTCACGGCTTCCCACCGGCCGAGCGTTCCATCGGGGCCCTTAATTGCGAGGGCCTGGATCGACGGCTGGGTGGACAGGTGGGCTGTGAGAGGCGTCGAGAGGAGGAGAGAAGATTTGGCGGTTGACGAAGTGCCGACCGATGGACATCGGCCGGCAATCTCCACCCCCCTAATCCCTTGGGCATGTCGGGCTAGAATGCGGCCCTCCATTGCGACGACCGTGATGAAGGGGGCCATCCTAGCACGGCATGCCCAATTTTGCCATGCTTATTTAACGACATGCGACATTGTTTGGGCATGGTGAAAACAGGGGGCGGATAGAGCTTATTGTTGTCAGACAAGGGGAAATGGGGATTTTTGTTCCGACGGAGGGGTATATGAGGGTCACCGGTGACAAAATAGGGAGAATCCGACTTGTCACCGTAAAAAACAGCGAAACATCTCTACACTGAACGCGCAAACATCTTTTGTGTGTGCCCACGTAGGTGGGATTTTGAAATAGATAAAAAACACTAGATAAGCTGCTGATGGCGCGAACGGTGTTGCGCGCGCTCATGTCCATGGTCGGCCACACCGTATACTAGCCGTCTTCTTGTAAAAGTGGCTTGGGCGTAGTATCAGTGACATTTATTTTGATTTTGATTCTAGTACGCAACGCGGAAAGTGGCTCCGCGATCTCTTTGGCAAGCGCTCGCTACTTTTTGCAAGTGCGCCTTTTCGGTATAGAAGAATCAAACATTGAATCACTCTGCTCCCGCTAATTCTTCATGATTTTAAGGCCAACTTTGCCTACGTGGCATGTCTCCCAACGTCTAGGAAACATCCTATTTATGTAAAACACTCAAAATCAGAGGTTGTCGTGATGAAGACGTTAATGATAAACACTCTATCAAAACCTTGTTTCAATTAAATTAAACTATATCAACGGTGAGAACCCTTATAGGACATGGGATAGTAGAGTTTGACATCTCAACCAATTTCGAATGACCGCACGTGCTGTATCGTTGAATCGCGCATCAATGCGCATGGCGATTGATTCTCGTCCCCGTAATGTTTGGACAACAAAAACTCACCAAATTTGCAGAAGAGAGACTTTGGTCCTGCGATTTTGAATCTGTCCCTCGTCTTTAGAAAAGCAACCAAAAATAACAAATCGAGTGGGAAACTACTGAAACCTTAAAATTTATATCAATATCAAGGCCGACGGTTCAACACCTTGAAATGTCACGATCTTCTTCCCTTGTAGTTCCTCCTAACTAATTAGTGAACCAAAGATACGACTTGAAGAACCAATCAAATAATTAGACAGAATGAACTAAGTTCTCGAATTGCCTTCGGGTAGTGAACGGACGGGAATTTTGGCCCACCAGGCCGAAACTACGGTATACGAGTTTTTGATTTTTCGTTTGGAATACCTCAAGAGTATGTCGGAAAATCCACCCCCTCCTTTACTCCATCAAGGGCAAGATGGGCAACGCGGAAGGATTAATACCACTAGTTGAGGGGCGATGACCAGTAAGAACGTGTGGGTAGAGATTTGGTTCAAGAACCCTCACCCGTGCCACAGGAGAATGGGGGACGCTCTCTGTTTGACCGTGGATTATCCTATTTATTCATGTAAAACCTACTCAGGCAGCTGATTGATCGCAATCAATTGATTTTTTAAATCTCAAGTCATGCCATCCAATGCCCCACAGTCCAGGAGTTGTTCAAGCCACATGGCTACGCTTAGATTATGAGAAAATGGTAAGTTTCTTGAAGAGCCAGTTCAGTTCACAGGTGAGTTGAGCAAAGATGTGGATGAAGCAAGTGGGCAATTCAAGCTCAAGACGCTAGCCGATAGATGATATACTTGCAGTGCGGCCACATGGGCCATTTTACGGATCTGGCCATGTTTTTGAATTCTCTTATATCTACGGCCGACCAACCTCAACCTCTTACAAATTCGGCCTACTTCGGAGGTCGGCTTACACATCTGGCCAACTTCTTTGCTGTCGAACTGCTGCTTTACTGTGACGAGGAGAGTCTTACGCATACGGCCATCGTTTCGCGGCAGTGTTACAGATTCGGCCATGTCCGAAACATCATGTCAGCAGCTTCTGACAACTCGCAACTCGCACATGTGAAAGCTAACATGCGAAGATCGCGTAACCAATCGCACGTTTTTAGCTGACGTATCCTGTCAGATTCGAAGAATACGATTAACAAAGGCGAACCGATGGAGGAATGAAGGAGGGGGGGGGTGGGGTCGCTCGGCCGGCACGGAGCTCGCTCCTCCTGACCGAAGTTAGAAGCGAAGCAAGTTCGATTAAATGCCAAATGCAGCCTGACCCAACTCCAAAACGACCAAACAAGACGTGGCGGTGTTTCTTCCTCAATAATTTACGGAAAACATAAACTCTAGAGATAAAGAAAGATGCAATGACAAAACTATCCACATTCCTTCCACGTCTACCTAATCTGTGAATACACTTTTGATAAAATCACACAAAGCAAGTTTATGAGAAATGAAAAAATGGTCTGGTAGAATCACATATGGTTATGTTCATAACCATATACCTAATCTGTGAACACTCATCAAGATGTAAATATAGGATAAAATCATAAACACATATAAACATAAAATTGAACATAAATTTGGATTAGAATGTCGAGAAAAGGTTTACAGAGATGTATAAACATCGGAAAACATTTTTGATACAAACAAATACATCTAAATGAAGATATTACATGTATATATGAGTAATTATATATGTATATGTATATGTATATGTATATGTATATGTATATGTATATGTATATGTATATGTATATGTATATGTATATGTATATGTATATGTATATGTATATGTATATGTATCTGTATCTGTATATGTATATGTTTATGTATATGTATATGTATAGGTATATGTATATGTA
>SZWC01001125.1:265930-285982 GCA_023375785.1 Penium margaritaceum
GGGGAGTGGGGCATGGGGCAAGCAGTGGGGGGTTGGGGCATGATTTGTGGGGTGAGGCAAGGGCATGGCGCATAGCACATTCCATTCGGAAATGGATGGTGCAAATGCATGCGGAAGTGCATCATGCATGGTGCACATGGTGCACATGTCCATCAGACTTCTGGCATGTGGGTATGTCCAGGAATCCCAGGGCAGGTTGTGCAGCAGAAGGGCGAGGGGGCTGGGGGGAGGGGAGACAGAGTACCAAGTAGTCTGGTACATAGTTGGCCATTCGTGCCTCAGGCTTATGTGCAGAAGCCCAAGCAGAGGCAGAGGCAGCAGAAGCGGCAGATCCAACAACCTCGTCAGCAAAGCTCTTGCTACATCTGCTCTTGCTCTTGCAATGCTCTGACCATCAGTACAACAGACACTGCTGGGAGGCATGCAATCATGAGAGGAAGAGGCGGGACTATGACCAGGAGTGGATCGGCACAGGCAAGCCAATTCAGACCGTCTTGTCCGTGAGGGAGGAGAGACAGGACGAGGCGTGGCAAATCGAGACGAGAGAAGACTTAACGGGACAAGATGAGACAGCTCAAGACAAGGCAGCACGGCACGACAAAACACGACACAGCAAGAAAGGGGGGGAGCAAGAACGTACCTTCTTCGCCTTCGCACCCTCCGTACGCTTGCCCGCAAGCTTCTCCTGCCGTGCCTTGCGCTGCCGCGCCTCCGCCAGGAGTGCCGCACGGCGTGCGGACTTGGCGTAGGGGTTGAGCTTGAGCATGGCGCCCAGGTTGGTGAGAGGGTTCTTCTTCAGCACCCGCCTCTTTCCACTTGCTGCCGTCGGCTTCACCACACTCTGTAAAGGCAAAAGCACAGAGAGGGAATGGCATGCGATAAGAGAGGGATTGGCATGCCATAAGAGACGATATGCCGGAGTGATACAAGGTGTGAACTGCACAGTGCAGCGACTTTCCCTCCTTGAAGTCAGGACAAGGCCTCAGACATGACTGCACTGCACAGCTCCCTCGGAATGGGAGAGTACTCCTCCCAGACCACATTCTCTCTACACCTGGCACAGCACTTACCAAACAGGAGGTCATACAAACAACCACCACCTGTTTCGACCCATCTGGATGTCATGAGAGTGTTCTATTTCCAAGCATTTCACACTTCGTCTGCAAGAAAATTTGGGAGGAAAAAAACTGAAGGCATAAGCATCGCCACCGCCTGGTTTCAACCCACGCACCTGGATTTCGTCGGAGTTGATGAGTCGAGAGAGGTCGGAGTTGGCCATGATGGGCCGTGGCAGGGTGTAGCCCTTCTTCTGCTCCGACGCCTTCTCCACCGTGCCGAAGACGGAGTCGAGCTTCTCAAACGCGCTCTGGGTCCAGATGATGAAGCGGCCCACGTGGCCACCAGGGGCCAACTGCAGCAGGTTCAGACGGTCCACCGACGCCACCTGCAAGGACGAACATGTGTGCATGCATGCCCACAGCGTATCGTCCATGTGCATGCATCACAACGGGGCGGCAGTGCAGCCACGACAGCAGTGCAGCCACAACAGCAGTGCAGCCACAACAGCAGTGCAGCCGCAACAGCAATGCAGCCGCGGTCATCGCCACGAGGAAAGAAGCATAGCAAAGCGTGTGAGTTGCTGACTCGGTGCTAAGGTCATGAGCGCGAGCATTAACCCAACTGCGAACACAACTACGAGTACAAGAACAGGCACAAGCGCGGGCACAGGCACGAGCACAAGCATGAGCGTGACAAGAACCTGACAAGAGCGTGAGCACGAGCACAGCCATTCGAACAAGCGCAATCAGTAGCACCAGCGCAAGCACCAGCGTGAGTGCAAGAACAGTCATGAGCATGACTACAGCCACAATCACGAGCACGAACATCACCACGAGCAGGAGCTTGAACATGAACGTGAGCACGAGCGTGAGCAAAAGCACGAGCTCGAGTTTGATCATGCCCACGAGCACAAGCACAAGAGCAGGAACGAGAAGATTCAACCACGAGCTCCAGCACGAGCACGAGGACAATGACGGGCATGAGCATGGTTTCAAGCAAGACCATGACCGCGAACACAAACAAACCATAACCCAAACATGACGACAGCCATCATCACAATGACCAAAACGGTGACCACGACCGCAAGCACGACCACGACAACAACCAGAACAGCGACCACAACTACAACCACAACTACAACCACAACCACAACCACAACCACGATCGCGACAACCACAATCGCGGCTATGACCACGAGCACAGCCACAACAAGGACCACCACCATGACACACCACCATGACCGCGATGACGACGACCATGACGAAGACAACAGCAGGATTGATGCCAACGGTGACGACGTCAATGACAACAGTAACAGCAGCAATGTCAGCAGTAACGGCAGAAACAACGACAACAAACAGCGACTGTGATGACGACAACGACAGCGACGACGACGATGACGACGACCAGGATGGCAACAACAATGACAGCGACAATGACAGCGGCACCTGCGACGTCGACGACACTGATGACAACAATGACGACGATGACTACTGCAACAGTTGTGCCAGTGGCGGCAGCCGAAACAGCGATGTTGATGACAACAGAGACAAGGACAGAAATGGACGACAGCAATGGTAACGACAACGACGACAGCAGCAAAGATGCCGATGACGACAACGACGATGACGGCGATAACGACGACGATGACGGCGATAACGACGACGATGTCAACGATGATGACGAGTATGATGACAATGACGACGACGAGGAGGACGACAACGACACCAACGACAATGGCGACGACAACCGCAACATTGACAACAACGACGACGACAGCGGCGGCGACGGCGATGGCGGCAGCAGCGGCTCGGCGTCAGCAGCGGCGGCGATGACATTGACGACGACGACGTAGACACTATTTGTGTCAAAGGCAACAATGACAACAACATCACGTTACAGCAACAGCGGTGACAGTGAGGGCCATAACAAAAGCGATGGCGGCAAGGACGAGGACATTGTCGGTGACAACATCAATGATGACGACATCGAAGAAAACGACGACAATGACAATAATGACGACGACGACGACGACGACGACAACAACGACGACGACGACGACGACGACGACGACGACGACGGCCATGATAATGATGACGACAATGATGATGATGATGATGATGATGATGATGATGATGATGATGATGATAACGATGAGGACAACGACAACGACACAGGAGCAATGTGGAGTGCATTGAAAACAATGATGGCATTGCTGCCACCGTCACCACAATGATGACAATGACAACAATGAAAACTATGACATTGACAGAGACATGACGGTGATGGCGATGGTCACGACGTTGAGAACAGTGGCATTGCTGACTGCAAGGACGGCAACAACGATGATGACAGCGACGGTGACAACAACGATAGCGGCAGCAGCACACAGCGGCAGCAGCAACGACTGCGACAATGACAAATGGAACAGTAAAGATGTCCACAAGATGGAACACGACGACCGCAGTGACGAAAACGACATCCACAGCAACAAAAATTCGCGCGAGCAAGAGCACGACTGCAAACATAAGCATGAGCAAAAGCGCAAGAATAAGCACAAGGACGACATAATGCCCACATGCACATATGGGCCAGGCGTTTGAGAACATCTCAAACAGAAATGGTGTTGGACACCTTTGTTGCTGGTTTGGCAAAATTAAAATAGCATTTCTGTCAAAGGAGTAGAAAACGAGTAGAAAAAATAGAGGCAAGAGAGGGGGAAAAAAGACAAAATTTGGGGGTGGTCCCTACCTCCACACCAGGGATGTTGCGGAACGCCTTCACGAGCTTGGCACCCTCGGTACCGTACACGACGAGGGGGCCCTTGCGCATGACGTGGCGGCGGTTGCGCATCTTGCCCTTGCCCACGCGCAGCGCCTTGCTAGCCTTGGCCTTCTCCACATCAGCGTACGCGCCCAGCCGCTTCAGCAGCTTAACGGCCGTCGAAGTCTTCTCGATGCCCTCTGCCTCATTGCCCACCACGAGGGGCATCTCCGGAACGTCGTCGATGNTGGTCCCTACCTCCACACCAGGGATGTTGCGGAACGCCTTCACGAGCTTGGCACCCTCGGTACCGTACACGACGAGGGGGCCCTTGCGCATGACGTGGCGGCGGTTGCGCATCTTGCCCTTGCCCACGCGCAGCGCCTTGCTAGCCTTGGCCTTCTCCACATCAGCGTACGCGCCCAGCCGCTTCAGCAGCTTCACGGCCGTCGAAGTCTTCTCGATGCCCTCCGCCTCGTTGCCCACCACGAGGGGCATCTCGGGAACGTCATCGATGCGGTGGCCACGCGCTTGCACCAGCGCAGGGACGGCGGAGGCCGCCAGAGCGGACACAACCGCGTAGCGCTTGAGGTTCACGTTGATCTGCCAGAAGGAAAACCGATACACAAACGAATTTATAAAAAGAAAGGCAGAGGTAAGATGCCGTCTGAACCGACCCGCTGTCCCTACTGAAGGACGGGAAACAATGTGTGTTTTCTCCATTCCGTCCACCTTGGCGCCCACCACCATCAGAATCTTGGAAACCTTGCCTAAGCCATGGTCAAGCACATGGACAAGAGCAGAGACAGCCATTGCCATGCGCTAGCCAATGCCATATGCCAGCTTCTACTGCGTGCTAGCCACTGCCGTGTGCCAGCCACTGCCATAGGCCAGCCATGGTCCACAGAGCTGAGAGGGTCTTGCAGGTCCACCAAATTGACCATCTGCACGTCGACAGCCTGTGCGCTCTGCTTGCAGTCAACTTTGGAAATTTGCATGCAGCTGCAAATGGGATGAAAAAATCGTGTCAAATTGGCGCCGGATAGCTCAAATGACATCCCCTTTCCCAGCATGCACCCTCGCACATGCAGAGAACATTCTGCTGACGTCAGCTCTTGTTGCCCAGCAGACACCAGCTGACTTGCAGAAAAGACTCACTGCAGATCAATGGCCTCACTTTTTGTCACTGTGTGTGACACTGTACCATGCCATGCCATGCTTTACCATGGAATGTTATCCATACCATGCCCTGCCGTGCTTTGCAGCAGACAGCGACATACAAGACTTCAAATTTCGGTTGCATCATGTGAGCCATACATCACGCACACTCAAAGACGGCCACATCTCACCTCACACACAACTGCCCTTCTTCCATTTCCACTACGGAGGCTTGCCAATGGCTTGCAATGGCGTGCCAATGGCCTGCCGGTCACTTTCCACCGAAGAGAAAAGTGTTCGGACATGCCTCACAAACGTCAGACAACCCCTTCCAGATTCTTGCTTGTGGCAGATTTGCTTCAGCGTAGAACAAAACATTTGCCTAACTCCACTCCGCCTTCCACAGAGCACATTTCCTTCCAACAAACTGTTGTTTCCGCCGACGCACATGGTTCCTGCCTGCCGCAGGACTCCTGACATGGCCGGAGCATGGTCCATGCCGCAAGAGCCATGCTCCTGCTGACTCGCGGCCAGCAGTGCCCGCCGCACACACCTCGACGAAACGCAAGCGGAAAAAGGGCCTCACAGGCGCCCACTCAGCAGTGAGGCACCACTGCGCTCTTTCAAGATGTGCCGCATACTCGCACACTCTTAGCAACGTTCAGCTGCGATGTTCGTTGCAGGAAGCAGGAAGAGCGTGGCTGAGCTTGTCAGGAGAAGGCTGTCGCCCGGGCCTCCTGGCCACTTTCCTCCCCTACCTTCCTCACTCGCTGCCATAAGAGCAGCGCAGATTTAGTGCCTGCGGTGAACCCTAGGTCAACCGAGTTTCCTTGGAGTCAGTCCCTCATCACAGCCCGCGAACCAAGACCACGTCCCTGCAACCCTAACAGTGATGCTGCCTGACCACTCCCTTCTCCGCCACAGTCAGCAAGGAGTACAATACATGAGAGACGGTAAGAGGAGTACGACACAAGGGGTAAGGTAAGAGGGTACAATACAAGGGGTAGGATACAGAGGGTTCGGTACAAAGGGTACGGCACAAGGAGAACAATACGAGGAATGAGGGGTATGAGGACAACGGTACGAGGAGTACCCGACCGCGGGGCATGATACAAGGGGTGCGGTAGGGAGTACGACATGAGGGGGACAAGAGGGGTACAAAAACACGGGTACAACATGGGGGTGATACCCCCATGTTGTACCCACTTGGTAACATACAAGGAGTACAATACAAGGGGTACGAAACTAGGGGTACTATACGAAGGGTACAAAAAGGGGGTGATACCCCTCGTAGCGTACAAGACATACGATACGACGAGTAGGATGAGAAGAATACCATGAGGGGTAAGATACCAAGGGTACGATACAAGGGGTACGACGCGAGGGGTACAATGCGAGGGGTACGACGAGAGGGGTGCAATACGAGGGGTACGATACAAGGAGAACAGTACGAGTAGCACGGTACGACAGTACGAGGAGTACTGTGCAAGGCGTTGGGTTGAACCCGGGCGGCTTCAGCTCTTGTTGCAGGGCTGCCTCCAACACTCCTCACACCACATCCACCACAGCAACCCCGCAGCTTCTTCTGCCTCCCCTGCACTTCTGCTGCATTGAAATTTCCACGAGTTTAGGGTTGGAATACCATTCACGTGAGGCAACGTCGACCGACCCTGGGCTGGATTGCGAGTCCCTTGTGCTGAAGGCTGCAAGGGTTGCTGGTGCGTCTCTGCTTGCAACCCTCTGCTGGCATGTTGCACTTGCCTACCCTGCTTATATACCCTGCTCCGGGCGGTTGCCCTCCTACCATCTGCGCGGACAACAAGAGAGTAAATTCCCCTCTTACTCTGTTCCTCTTACTGTCCTCACAACAGCAACGCGGTATGTGCCTCTCGTCCATGCCGTGAGTATTTCATTTCCACTCCTGCCGTTTGCACCGACCGCACTTCTCTCCAGGTAACACTCTGTAGGAAGCCCACTTGCTGGATCTGCTGAACCAGACCAACAGTCCTTCGCTGTAACCCGCCAACCGCCACCCGGCTACACTTTGCCGCGCCATCCCCACCCTCCCACGAATCCTGTTTCGTCTCCTGTAGTTGGCGGCGGAACATCTGGAGCACCTCAAGCACTGCACGGTTTTCATAAGGTTTGAAACTTCCTTGTCCTCACACGCGCACCCAGAGTCATCCCTGCCTGTCATGCGCCAACCTAGCCGGCGTTTTCTTCCCGGCAGTGGTCAAGTGATTGGAGATCACTGATCCCGAAGGACTCTCTATCCATCTTCCTCCTCTGTCCATCTTTCTCCTCCCTTCCCCTCTCCCGCTCGCCTCTTTTCCTTTTTCCTGCAGCTGCGATGGCAAAACGAGGCAAGTCGACTGTCAGGCGGCCGCCTCTGCACTGCACCTTTCTAGTCAAACAAACCTCCACACTTGCTCACACAGCAGCGTCCCCTCCCTCTCCTCCTCTCTTCCCCGCCTTCAGCTGCCAGCGGCATCACAACTTAGTACGTTCCCCTGCATACGCGGGCCAATTTTGGACTGAAAACTACTGAACACCGCCTTGTTCGTGACCTCCCTCATTTCGGACTGAAAACTACTCCACACACGCGCGCGCGGCTTGCAGTAATGAAACGCCGAAGGGCAAAATTCCCAGTCGCTGTCACCTCACCCGTCCTGTCCGCCTCCATGCCGTGCCACCGACGCCAGAATGCGCAGAAATGAAACGTCCACAAGGCTGTGACCATTCCTCGGCTTCGCAACCACCTGCACTACGTCCGTAACCGCCGACATTTCCCTGCCACCTCACTTGCTTCCACCTACTGCTACCCACTCGAAAACTCGCCCCCACATTACAGCGGCGCCACCGTACAATGCTGGAACGGCCAAGTTTCGTGGCCACCTACGTAACTCCGCATACGGTGAAGTCGACACCCTGTGGCGCCTTCTGCCAACTTCAACTTGACTACCTGTTTTGTGTCAGCTGAGCCGAATGGTGGGGGGTGGGGGGACTCACAACAATAAGCTCGTGGATACCTACATCAGCTCCTATGCGACATGACCTGCTCCTCATGCAGACCCGCGGCTTCTATCGTACCTACATCTCCCACCNCACGGCACATGTTGCCGAAGGCACCCTGGCCCGCGCGGTGGGTACCGCCGCCGGGCACCCTGGGAATACGGGACACGGCGCGGCCCGTACCCCACGACTCGGCGCTGGTCTGGTGGCCGGCCTTCTCGCTGACGCTGTACGCCTGCCTCTTGTTCTTGTTCATGTCCCGGTGCACGTCCTGCACGATGTCATTGCGGATGGGCGCCACGAACACGGCGGGCAGGGCGGCCTGGGCGGAGGCGGAGGCCTCTGCCGCGGGGTCGAAGGGCTGGACGGAGACCAGCGGTCTCGCTGCTGCTGCCGCCATTGCTGCTGCTGCTACTGCTGCTTCTCCTTTCCCGCTTCGTGAACTTCCTCGACCTGAGAAAGGGCTATTCGGCCCGGCCCGATACGGCCTTCACTATCCTGCGCACTCTGACTAAACACAGGGGAAGAGACCCGCAGAATCGGGGCTAAGCGGCTAAGGGGTGAGAGAGGAGAGAGAAGAGAAGGGCGCATTGCGAGTTGGCAAGTAATCAAGCCATGTCTCCGTTGCGCGAACACCAACGCAACTGATGCCGTCGACTCGTCAAGGGTTCGCGGAGATGACCAGGAGAATAGTTTGGTTTGCGATGCTCTTTCGTATGATTCTATAGATGTGAAGGTGAGTTTGCGATGATTTCTTTCGTTCGACAGTACGCTTGGATCGACGACTTTGAGTTGAGCGCAACCATGCTCACCGCGGGTGTCGTTACAACATGGGCTTGGCAGATGGGACCCATGAGAACCAGACGTATCATGACCCCCACCATGCGCACAAACCATTTTGCTCAAATGACGTCCATCATCTTGAACCAAACGGGCAATGCTGACGTCCAAAGGTTGGCAGATAGTCAGGATGGACGTCAAGGGCATGATGCTTCTGAACGGACGACATAAGTCCTCTGTGGTGTGCCACATCGTCGAAACTGGGTTGAACTCGACGAGCCTGACCAGGTCCTCGATGCCATTTCTCAATGGGACCCTCAGAAGGTAGCTGGGGCAGTAAACCTGATACTTGACTACACACCAACACCATCTAAAGTGTAAATTTAATATTAAAAAAAACCAATAATACCATAACAAGATTTTTCTTTAAATTATTTCATATTTCATGAAAATTCATCGTATGCTTCAGTACACGATCGATTTTCATATCACAATGAGTACCTTAAAGCTGGAAAGAATGGTTGAAGGGTGAAATCAAAGTGCACGTTTACGAGGCATGAAAAATAAATTATCAAACCCTTGTAGAAACGGTGGCAAAGTTTATCAATCATGCGCAATGACCAGAAATACCTAGCATGTCCCCGCTTTGATTGTCCACTTTGATAGCCACCTTCAACAATTTCTCACTCGTGCTCAGAATTTTCTACCACACATGCCAGAATGTGTTGGTCGTGATAGGTTACATGGACCCAGTTTGGCCGATCATTGTGCACGGTAGCAGCGCCGTGCTACTGGCTTTTTAATGGTCCTGATGCTTGCTAGTACATGCTTAGTATGCCTAAAACTTGAATTTCCCCTTTGACTATGTTTAACACGTGCTATGATTTTTCAAGTTAACCACACATGGTTCCATGCTACATTCAAACACTTTTGCACACAATCACGGTCAAAGTTTTTTTGGGCCGGCTTTCAGAAGAACAAATGGTGCAGTGTGTATCACTTATCATGTGCCGTAGTAGGTGTTCAGGCTCGATGCTTGTTAGTTTTCATTACTTTCTGCATGGTGAAGCTATTGAAGCTTATGAGACAGTGTGCGTCTACCTAGTCCAACCCTTGTTGTCTTATGTATCTGTTTGCATTTCAACACATTAATTGTGTCCTAGCTACGCCCTACTTGCGCCCTACTTGCACCCTACTTGTGCCCTACTTGCTCCCTCGTTGTGCCCTAGTTGCACCCTAGTTGTGCCCTACTTCTGCCCTAATTGCGCCCTAGTTACCCCCTAGTTACCTCCTAGTTACGCCCTACTTATGCCCTACTTACGCCCTTGTTGTTCCCTAATTGCCCCCTAGTTGTGCCCTACTTGTGCCCTACTTGCGCCCTACTTGCACCCTACTTGCGCCCTACTTGCACCCTATTTGCACCCTACTTGCGCCCTAGATGCGCCCTACTTGTGCCCTACATGCACCCTACTTGCATCATTGTTGTGTCCTCATTACGCCCTTGTTGCGCCCTACTTGCGCCCTACTTGTGCCCTACTTACGCCCTAGTTGCGCCCTAGGTGTGCCTTACTTGGGCCCTTCTTGCGTCCTACTTGTGCCCTACTTGCACCCTAGGTGTGTTTTAGTTGTGCCCTGGTTACGCCCTAGTTGCGCTCTGCTTGCGCCCTAGTTCTACCCTATTTACATCCTAGTTACGCCATAGTTGTGCCCTACTTGTTTCCTACTAGCGCCCTACTTGCACCCTATTTACGCCCTATTTGCGCTCTACTTGCATCCTAATTGTGCTGAAATTGTGCCCTAGCTGCGTTCTAGTTGTGGCCTACTTGTGCCCTACTTAAGCCCTACTTGCACCCTAGTTGTGCCCTAGTTTTACCCTAGTTGCACCATAGTTGTGCCTTACTTGAACCCTAGTTGCACCACAGTTACCCCTGGTTGCATCCTAGTTGAACGCTAGTTGCGCCATACTTACATCCTACTTGCGACCTACTTGCAGCCTAGTTGTAACCTATTTGCGCCCTAGTTGCATCCTACTTACGCTCTACTTGCGCCCTTCTTGTGCCCTGCTTACACCCTACTTGCGCCCTAGTTGTGCCCTAGTTGCATCCTAGCTACGCCCTAGTTGTGCGCTAGTTGCACCTTAAATGCACCCTAATTGCGCCCTAGATGCGCCCCAGTTGTGCCCTAGTTGCGCCCTAGTTGCGCCCTACTTGAGCCCTACTTGCACCTTAGTTGTGCCCTAGTTTTGCCACACTTGCACCCTAGTTGTGCCCTAGTTGCGTCCTAGTTACACCCTAGTTGCGCTTAAGTTGCGTCCTAGGTGCACCCTACTTGCGCCCTAGTTGTGCCCTACGTGCACCCTCGTTGAGCCCTAATTGCATCCTAGTTACACCCTAGTTGTACCATAATTATGTCCTAGTTGCAGCCTACTTGCATCCTACTTGTACTCTAGTTGTACCCTACTTGTACCCTCGATGTGCCCTAGTTGCACCCTTCTTGCATCATCCTTGTGCTCTACTTACGCCCTACTTATGCCCTACTTGCGCCCTAGTTACACCCTAGTTGCGCCCTACTTGCGTCCTACTTGTGTCCTACTTGCACCCTACTTGCGCCCTAGTTGAGCCCTAGTTGCGGCATAGTTGCATCCTACTTACGCCCTGCTTGCGCCCTACTTGTGTCCTTGTTACGCCCCAGTTGCACCCTAGTTGCACCTTTGTTGCACCTTAGTTGTGCCCTACTTGCATCCTACTTGCAACCTAGATGTGTCCTAGTTGCACCCTAGTCACGCCCCAGTTGCGTCCTAGTTGCACCCTAGTTGTGCCCTAGTTGCATCCTACTTTCAACCCACTTGTGCCCTAGTTGTGCCTTTAATACACCTTAGTTGCATCCTACTTGCGTTCTACTTTCATGCTAGTCGCATCATAGTTGCACCCTAGTTGCACCCTACTTACGCCTTATTTGCAGCTTGTTTATGCCCTACTTGCATCGTACTTGCACCCTAGTTGCACCCTAGTAGGGCCCTCTCTGCGCCGTAGTTGCACCCTACTTGCGCCCTACTTGCACCATACTTGCACCCTAGTCGCGCACAAGTTGCATGGTATTTGCGCCCTACTTGTGCCCTACTTTTACTGTACTTGCGCTCTTGTTCCACCCTAGTTGCCCCCTAGTTGCGCCCTAGTTGCGCCCAACTTACGCCATACCTGAGTCCTAGTTGTGCCCTAGTTGTGCCAAATTTCATCGTAGTTGTGCCCTACTTGCGCCCTAATTGCGCCCTACTTGCCCTAGTTGCGCCCAAGTTACGTCCCACTTGCACCCTACATGTGCCATGCTTGTACCCTAGTTGCGCCCTCCTTGTGCCCTAATTGCGCCCCTTTGCACCCTTCTTGTGCCCTTCATGCGTCCTAGTTGCACCCTAGTTGGGCCCTAGTTGCGCCCTACTTGGGCCCTTCTTACGTCCTACTTGCGCCCTAGTTACACCCTAATAATGCACTAGTTACGTCCTAGTTACACACTATTTACGTCCTTGCTGCACCCTACTTGCGCCCTAGTTACACCCTGTGTACGCCCTAGTTGCACCCTACTTGCGGCCTACTTACGTCCTACTTGCACCCTACTTGCGCCCTAGCTGTGTCCTAGTTGTGTCCTAGTTGTGCCCCACATGCATCCTACTTGCGCCCTATTTGTGCCCTAGTCGCACCATAGTTGCGCCCTAGTTGCGCCTAAATTGGGTACTAGCTACACCCTTGTAGTGCCTTAGTTATGCCCTAGTTTCGCCCTAGCTATACCCTGCTTGCACCCTACTTGCACCCTAGTTGCGCCCTTGTTGCGCCCTAGTTGCATCCTATTTGTGCCCTAGTTACATCCTACTTGTGCCATACTTGTGCCCTAGTTGCGCCTTAAATGTACCCTAGTTGCATCCTACTTGCGTCCTACTTTCATCCTAGTTGCGTCCTTGTTGCACCCTTGTTGCACCATACTTGCGCCCTATTTGCACCCTATTTGTGCCCTGCTTTCATCCTACTTGCGTCCTAGTTGCACCTTAGTTGGACCCTTGTTGCACCCTAGTTGCACCCTACTTACGTCTTACTTGCGCCCTAGTTGCACCCTAGTTATGCCCTACTTGCGCCCTAGTTGCGCCCTAGTTGTGTTGTAGTTGCGCCCTAGTTGCACCCTACTTGCGCCCTGGTTGCGCCCTACTTGCGTAGTTACGCCCTAGTTACGCCCCACATGCACCCTACATGTGCCATGCTTGTGTCCTAGTTCCGCCCTCCATGAGCCCTAACTACACCCCACTTGTGTCCTTCTTTTGCTCTACATGCACCCTAGTTGCGGCCTAGTTGGGCCCTAGTTAAGCCCTACCCGGGCCATTCTTACATCCTACTTGTGCCCTAGTTGCACGCTAGTTGCACCCTACTTGCACCCTAGTTACACCCTATTTACGCCCTAGTTGCACCCTACTTGCGGCCATCTTTCTTCCTATTTGCACCCTACTTGTGCCCTAGTTGTACCCTAGTTGCGCCCCACTTACGTCCTACTTTTGTCCTTCTTGCGCCCTATTTGTGCCCTAGTTGCGCGATAGTTGTGCCCTAGTTGCGCCTAAATTGGGTACTAGCTACGTCCTTGTAGCGCCTTAGTTATGCCCTAGTTGCACCCTAGTTGTATCCTACTTGCACCCTAGTTGTGCCCTTGTTGCGGCCTAGTTGCATCCTATTTGTGCCCTAGTTGTGTGCTAGTTACGTCGTACTTTTACCCTAGTTGTGCACTAGTTGCACCCTAGTTGCATCCTACTTGCGCCCTACTCGTGGCCTACTTGCATCCTAGTTGCGTCCTAGTTGTACCCTACCTACTCGCGCCCTCCTTGCACCCTACTTGCGCCCTACTTGTACCCTAGTTGCACCCCTGTTACGCCCTAGTTGTGCCCTTGTTACACCCTACTTGTACCCTACTTGTGCCCTACTTGCCCCCTACTTAAGCCCTACTTGCGCCCTTGTTCCACCCTAATTGGCCCCTAGTTGGAACCTACTTGCACCCTACTTGCACCCTACTTGCATCCTACATGCGCCCTACTTACGCCCTAGTTGTGCCCTAGTTGTGCCATAGTTGTGCCCTAGTTGCACCCTTGTTATGCCCTACTTGCGCCCTACTTGTGCTCAAGTTGCGCCCTACTTGCACCTTGTTTGCGCCCTTCTTATGCCCTACTTGCCCCCTAGTTGTGCCCTAGTTGGGCCCTAGTTGCGACCTCCTTGCACCCCAGTTGCACCCTAGTTGCACCCTCGTTGCACCCTAGTTGCACTCTACTTACACCCTACTTGTGCCCTAGTTGCATCCTAGTTACGCCCTAGTTGCACCCTACTTGCACCCTAGTTTTTTCCTTCCTGCACCCTACTTGCACCCTCGTTACACCTTAATTGCGCCCTACATATGCCAAAATTGTGTACTAGCTACGCCCTTGTTGCGCCTTAGTTATGCCCTAGTTGTGTCCTAGTTGTAACCGACTTTCGCCCTAGTTGTACCCTAGTTGCACCCTAGTTGAGCCCTAGTTGCGCCCTAGTTTCACCCTAGTTGCGTCCCAATTGTGCCCTAGTTGCGCCCCAGTTGCACACAAGTTGTGCCCCAATTGCGTCCTAGTTGTGCCCCTATTGTGCCCTTGTTGTGTTCTAGTTGTACCCTAAATTCACCCTAGGTGCGTCCTAGTTGCATCCAAGTTGCGCCCTAGCTGCGTCCTAGTTACGCCCTAGTTGCACCCTATTTGCGCCCTAGTTGCCCCCTACTTGCGCCCTAGTTGCACCATAGTTGCACCATAGTTGCATCCTACTTACTCCCTGGTTGTGCCCTACTTGCACCCTTCTTGCATCCTACTTGCACCCTACTTGCTTCCTAGTTGCACAAAACTTACGCCCTACTTGGGTCCTACTAGGGCCCTAGTTGCGCCCTAGTTGCGCCCTAGTTGCACCCTACTTGCGCGCGTCTTGTGCCCTACTTGCACCCTTCTTGCGCCATAGTTGTACCCTAGTTGTGCCCTAGTTGCGCTCTAGTTGGGCCCTGGTTATACCCTAATTGTACCCGACTTGCACCCTACTTACACCCTACATGCGTCCTAGTTACGCCTTACTTGCTTCCTTGTTTGTACCCTATTTGTACCCTTTGTGCACCATACTTGCATCCTAGTTACGTCCTAATTGCGCCCTAGTTGCATCCTAGTTGCGCCCTAGTTGCACCCTAGTTGCGCCCTAGTTGCGAAATAATTACACCCTCATTGTACCCTACTTGTATCCTACTTGCGCCCTTGTAGCGTCCTTCTTGTGTCCTAGTTGTGTCCTATTTGTACCCTGCTTGCTTCCTACTTGCGCCCTAGTTGTGCCCTAGTTGTTTCCTAGTTACACCCTAGTTGTGCTCTACTTACGCCCTACTCACATCCTAGTTTTACCTTAGTTACAGTCTTGTTGCACCCTAGTTACGCCCTTGTTACACCCTAGTTGCGCTTTACATGCACTCCATTTGAGCCCTACTTGCGCCTACTTTTTCCCTAGTTGCACCCTAATGCACCCTAGTTGCACCCTACTCGTGCCCTACTTGCATCCTAGTTGCACCCTAGGTACGCCCTACTTGCACCCTAGTTGCGCCCTAGTTGCGCCCTATTTGCATCTTACATACGTCCAAATTGCGTCCTAGTTGCGTCCTAGTTGAGCCCTAGTTGTGCCCTAGTTGCACGGCAACTGTACCCTACTTGTGCCCTACTTGCACCCTACTTGTGCTTAAGATGTGCCCTAGTTACGCTCTAATTGTGCCCTAGTTGTACCCTACTTACCCCCTACTTGCGGCCTATTTGAGCCCTAGTTGCAGTCTAGTTGCATCCTAGTTGCACCTTATTTACGTTGCACATGCGCCCTACTTGCGCCTTACGCTTGTCCTAGTTGCGCCCTAGTTGCACCCTAGTTGTGCCCTAGTTGCGCCCTAGTTGTGCCCTAGTTGCGCCCTAATTGCACCCTAGTTGCGCACTACTTGCGCCCTACTTGCGTCCAACGTATGCCCTACTTTCGCCCTAGTTGTGCCCTCGTTGCGTCCTTGTTCCGCCCTACTTGCGCCCTACTTTTGCCCCAGTTGCACCCTGTTTTTGCCCTTCTTGTGTCTTGCTTGCACCCCGCCTTGCGCCCTAGTTCCACCCTAGTTGCGCCCTAGTTGCGCCCAAGTTCCACCCTACTTGTACCCTATTTGTGCCCTAGTGGCACCCTAGTTACACCCTCGTTGCGCCCTACTTGTACCCTGATTGTCTCTACTTATGCTTTCCTTGCGCCCTACTTCCATCTTAGTTGCGTTGTAGTTGCGCCCTACCTGTGCCCTACTTACGCCCTTGTGCCGTAGTTACGCCCTAGTCGTGCTCTTGTTTTGTCCTAGTTGCGCCTTCGTTGAGCACTAGCTACGCCTCAGTTGTGCCCTAGTTGCGCCCTAGTTGTACCATCCTTGCACCTTAGTTGTGCCCTAATTGCACCCTAGTTGCGGACTAATTGCCCCCTAGTTACGCCCTACTTGCTCCAAAGTTACGCCATAGTTGCGCCTTGATTGGGCACTAGCTGGACCCTAGTTCGGCCGCACTTGTGCCCTAGTTGCTTCCTAGTTGTGCGCTCGTTGCTCCTTAGTTGTGCCCTAGTTATGCCCTTGTTGAGCCCCAGTTACGCCCTAGTTCTCCCCCGGTTACGTCCCAGTTGGTCTCCAGTTGCGCCCTAATTGTGCCATAGTTTTGCCCTCTTGCACGCTAGTTGTTCCCTAGTTACAGCCTGGTTGCGCCCTAGGTGGCCCTAGTTGGGCCCTAGTTGAGCTCTAGTTGTGCCGTAGTTGCGCCCTACTTGCCCCCTAGTTGCACCCTACATGCACCCTACTTGCACCCTACTTGTACCCTAGTTCCTCCCTAGTTACGCCCTAGTTGCGCCCTTCTTGCACCCTGCTTGCGTCCTACTTGTGCCCTACTTGCGCCCTAGATGCACCCAAGTTACGCCATAGTTGCGCCCTGGTTGCATCCTACTTGCGGCCTACTTTGACCCTAGTTGCGACCAAGTTGTGCCCTAGTTGTGCCCTAGTTGTGCCCTAGTTGCTCCCTGGTTGTGTCCTACTTCCGTCCAACTTGCGTCCTAGTTGCGCCCTAGTGGCGCAGTAGCTAAAACCTAGTTGCGCTCTACTTGCACCCTTCTTGCGCCCTAGTCGCACCTTGGTTGCACCCTTGTTGCGTCCTACTTGTGCCCTAGTTGCGGCCTACTTGTGCCCTACTTGCACCCTACTTGTGCCCTAGTTGTGCCCTAGTTGTGTCCCAGTTGCATCCTAGTTACACCCTAGTTGTGCCCTAGTTGTGCCATACTTGCGTCCTAGTTGCGTCCTCGTTCTGTCTTAGTTGCGCCCTACTTGTGCCCTACTTGCACCCCATGTGTGCCCCAATTACGTCCTAGTTGCTTCCTACTTGTGTCCTTCTTGTATCGTAGTTGTGCCCTTGTTGCGCCCTAGTTGTATCCTACTTGCATTGTACTTGCGCCCTACTTGTGTCCTACTTGCGTCCTAGTTGCATCCTACTTGCACCCTACTTGTGCCCTACTTGCGCCGTACATGCGCCCAAGTTGCGTCCTACTTGCACCCTACTCGCGCCTTAGTTGTGCCCTAGTTGCACCCTAGTTGTGCCCAAGTTGTGCCCTAGTTGTATCCTAGTTATGCCCTTCTTGCGTCCTACATGCGTCCTTGTCTTGCCCTAGTTGCGCCCTTGTTTCGCCCTAGTTGGAACCTACTTGCGCCGTACTTTTGCCCCAGTTACCCCCTAGTTGTTCTCTAGTTGTACCCTAGTTACGCGCTACTTGTGCCCTAATTGCGCCCTACTTGCGTCCAAGTTTCGCCCTAGTTGCGTTCTGGTTGTGTCCTACTTGCGCCCTACTTGCACCCTAGTTGCGCCCTAGTTGCTCTGTAGTTGCACCCTAGTTGCGCCCAACTTGCGCCCTAGTTGCGACCTAGTTGCACTCTAGTCTTTCCCTACTCTGCATCCTACCATAATAATCTTGATTTTCATTTTTTTCAGATCCATAACTTAGGAAATATACAATTTCGAGCACTGGTTTTAAGAAAAACATTATTTAGGGGGCACCTTGAGATTCGTTGAACGAAAATAGCGGAGCCTTAATTTTGACGAAGACCCGTCTCGAACACCGTCCGTGAATGATGTTCGAGGTCTCGTCAGTCTGGAGTGACCTGCCTGATGTGGCAAGCCGCGTCAGACTGACATATCTGACGCGGAAACGTGGTTTCCGTGTCATGCCCTACAGAAATGTCCAAAGTTGCACTCGCTTCGTCGTTGTTTTCAGGCTATTTTTGTGAATGCGACAATTTTTTTGATCCCGAGTAAAAAGAGGTATCATTTGGGAAGTATCTATTCAAATTCGATGAAAACAATATTCGTTGAGCTAAACATTAAAAAATATACAATTGAATCTCAAGATTTGTAGCGTACTTGTGCCCTAGTTGCGCTCTAGTTGTGCCCTAGTTGCCCCCTAGTTGCGCCCTACTTGCGCCCTACTTGTGGCCTACTTGCGCCCTGGTTGCGCCCTAGTTGCAATCCAGTTGCGTCCTATTTGCACCCTACGGGTGTCCTACTTGCACCATACTTGCGCCCAAGTTACACCCTAGTTGTGTCCTAGCTGTGCCCTTGTTGGGCCCTAGTTACACCCTCTTTGCACCCTAAGTACGCCCTACTTGGCCCTATTTGTGCCCTAGTTGCGTCCTGGTTGCGTCCTAGTTATACCCTAGTTGCACCCTACTTGCACCTTAGTTGCCCCATAGTTGTGCCCTACTTGTACTCTACTTGCTCCCTTGTTGCACCGTAGTTGCAACCCTAGTTGGACCGTAGATGCGCCCTACTCGTCCAGTACTTGCGCCCTACTTGAGCCCTTGTTGCACAGTAGTTGCGCCCTAGTTGTGCCCTAGTTGCGCCCTTCTTGCGTCCTACTTGCGCCCTATTTGCGCCCTAGTTGCGCTTTAGTTGGGTTTCACTTGCGCCCTAGTTGCGTCGTACTTACACCCTACTTGTGCCCTACTTGCGCCCTTGTTGTGCCCTAGTTGCGCCCTAATTGCATCCTGCTTGTACCCTACTTGTGCCCTACTTGTGCCCTACGTGCACCCTAGTTGTGCCCTAGTTACGCCCTAGTTGCAGCCTAGTTACGCCATACTTGCGCTCTACTTTCGCCCTAGTTATGCCCTGATTGCGTCCCATTTGCCCCATACTTGTGCCCTTCTTACGTCCTGGTTGTGCCCTAGTTGTGTCCTACTTGGGCCCTACTTGTGCCCTACTTGCGCCCTAGTCACACCTTAGTTGCGCCCTAGTTGCGCCCTAGCTGCGCCCTACCTGTGTCCTAGTGACGTCCTAGTTGTGTCCTAGTTGCGCACTAATTGCGCCCTAGTTACGCCCTAGTTACGCCCTAGTTGCACCCTAGTTGCACCCTGGTTGTGCCTTAGTTAGGCACTAGTTGTGCCGTAGTTTGGTCGTACTTGTGCCTTTGATGCATCCTAGTTGTGCCATACTTGTGCCTTCCGCCCTAGTTACCCCCTACATGTACCCTACTTACGCCCAAGTTTCACCCTACTTGCACCCTACTTGGATCCTAGTTATGCCCTAATTGCGCCCTAGTTGCACCCTAGTTGCACCCAAGTCGTTTCTACTTGTGTCCTACTTGCACTCTAGCTGTGCCCTAGTTGTACCCTAGTTGCACCCTACTTATACCCTAATTGCACCCTACTTGCACCCTACTTCCGCCCTACTTGTCTCCTAGTTGTACCCTTCCTCCGCCCTTGTTATGCCCTAGCTACGCCCTACATGCGCCCTACTCACACCCTACTTGCGCACTAGTTGCGCCCTAGTTGTGCCCTACTTCAACCCTACTTGGGCTCTACTTGCACCCCAGTTGGGCCCTAGTTGCGCCCTAGTTGCACCATTCTTGCACCCTTCTTGCACCCTCTTTGTGCCCTAGCTGCGCCCTAGTTGTGCCCTAGTTATACCCTGTATGCAGCCTAGCTGTGCCCTAGTTGTACCATAGTTGAATCCTAGTTACGCGCTAGTTGCACCCTACTTGCACCCTTGTTACACCCTACTTGTGCCTTAGTCTTTCAGTGGTTGTGCCCTACTTGCGTCCTACTTGTGCCCTAGTTGTGCACTAGTTGCTATCAAAATATAATCCAAGTACCATACGCCACATCCCGTCTCTCTCTCTCTCTCTCTCTCTCTCTCTCTCTCTCTCTCTCTCTCTCTCCCCCCCCCCC
>SZWC01001125.1:286102-307801 GCA_023375785.1 Penium margaritaceum
GTCTCTCTCTCTCTCTCTCTCTCTCTCTCTCTCCCCCCCCCATACCCCTCTCTGGCACAAAAATGGCCTCGACACCTTCACTGTCCGGAGCAGAAAATACCCATATGCCTTACCTTCTCGAGGGCTCATCTCCGGCCATCAGCAGCCCAACGACTCAGGTGGCAAAAGCCAATCGAGCCTCTCTGACAATGGTACCCGGCCAGTAACTATGCCCACGTTTGGCGTCAATGGCCTGTCCTGCCAACAGCCAGGGCGGTGCGGTCCGCACTACACGCCAACAAGACCAACAGTCATGCCGCCACCGACCACGACCTGCACGCCAAGCATCGCCTGGGCAGCACACTCGCCCCCAAAGCACGACAAAGCCTGACTCGACCCATGCTACCAGCAGCACCAGCGGCATCTAAGTGGCAACAGCACGTCCAAAACCAAGAACCGCGTCCTGGCAGTCTCGTGCCTCAGCCAAGACTCTGTAGTTCACAAGTGTGGTCTGCCGTGTGGAGTCGCGAAGCGAGTCCATACCCATCCGCAGGTGC
Organism: Penium margaritaceum; assembly: GCA_023375785.1. Taxonomy (NCBI): domain Eukaryota; kingdom Viridiplantae; phylum Streptophyta; class Zygnematophyceae; order Desmidiales; family Peniaceae; genus Penium; species Penium margaritaceum. The sequence continues at coordinate 286,639 of SZWC01001125.1, forward strand.
GGTAGCAATACGGTGGTTGCGGCTGCACGTCTTGCACCACCCTCCTTAGGAGTCATAGCCCCTCGTTTACTAGATGTAGCTCTGGGTACAAATAGGAGTAGTTTGTAATGTACTTTTTTGCATCTTTTCAGTCTATCAATCAATCCATCATCCTTCATTGCCTCCGCTTCCCGTCCTTCTACTTCATTTTTAGCTCGCCTCACATTCTGCTTCCGCTCCCCTTTCCGCTTCACCACATTGTCCTAACATTGTATGGAGCCGGTCGTTCAATTGACCTCTTCTTTGATCCCACCCTTCCCACCCTCTAGTTTCCTCCTCCAAACTTTGCTTCACCTTTAGGTCCTCTCGCTTGTGGACTGTTGTCCGTATGGCGAACCTGTGTCTGCTCTGATACCCTCTCTGTTTCCTCGCCTCGCCGCTCTCTCCCACCAGCCGATCCGATCTGCGCGCCATGACTCTCTTCACAGAAGTAAAAATTTGGTGGCTCCATGACTTCTACGTCAGACGCGTCTCGGGCCCTCCACTGCCACCGTCTCCTCCTCTCAGAGATGGCCTCCTCCTTCCCTTTCTTTTCCAAGAACCCTGTGCAATGAATATGCATTTTTAAGCATGTATGTTTGCAAACATCACATGCAAATTCTGAATTTTGGATTAGTGATAAGACATAGAACACATTCCTCTCATTACAGTTTCAATGGTCATTTTTGGCCACGTCTAAAAACTAGTCATTAGCGCTAGTGCATAAGAGGGCTTGTCGGAGAGCCTCCAACAAGGAAAAGTGTCTTCATGGCAGGTGAGTCATCACATTCCCCAACATATATGTTGATTTTGCAATCTGTATTCATCTTTCTTTCCGTCTTTGTCTGTAATGTCAAACTTTTTGGACGAGCTTTGACCTTAATTGATGCAATCTTTGCTGGGACAGTCGATACCATGTCCGGCTCATGAACTAAGTTCTGCTATTAGGTTCACACGAGTGAGGCGACGGATTTTCGCAATCTTTTGCCTGCTCCTTTGATTAATCTCACCCTTGTTTAGGCCCACAGGTAAAATTGCCACCTCAAGTCCAACCACTTATGGGACCTAGTTTTACAATAAGGTTTGACGCACAAAGGACCAAAAGAGGTGCTAAAAGAAGCAAAAGTTGGGTGTTAGACACAAAGCGTGCAAAGGGTCACATAGTAACCGAGTAAAACAACATGCACTCACATCCCATGGGAAAGCCCGATCAACTGTCTTCTTATTGGTCCACAAAGAAGGAATTCCATGAGTTGGGCAAATTAGTTAGGTGTATAGTGGTATTCCCTAGCAACGCTGGCCAATCGTAAAGGCCTTAAATGCAAAAAAGACCAGATTTTCATTCAAATCTCTCATAGATTATAGTACAAAGGTAGATATTTCCCATGTTCGGTATCGTCCATGATTGATTTCGCATGGAATAACCACAGTGAGGTATTGATTTTCTCAGCATTTGTAGTCTGGGTGAGTTCTTTGGCTAGTCTAACAAAGATACTGATTGCAAGGATTGAACCCAAACCGTACTGTCTGTATTTCCCATATTGGTGTCTCTTGGTGGATTCCATGATGTCCGGTTCGTTGTATAAAAAGAGGGTGGAATGACCATATACCCCTCGTTTTGGACAATAAGCCTGATCCCCCCTTTGCTCGGAACAATAAGCCCAATCAGACCCTACATCGGAACAATAAGGCTGATCCACCCCTTCCTCACAACAATAGGCCTGATCTGCCCCTTCTACACGGATGCGAGATTGCAGACGTATAAAATTAATGATATACCCCTCTCGTTTATCAAAAGATAGCATGTTGATGTTGCATGGATGCTGCGTCGACGTGCTAATATCACTTTTTCACCCAATCATCATAAACTCCTTTATTGAAGGGTTTGTAATCCTTCGCAAGTGGTTTGCAAGGAGTTTGCATGGGGGTTCCAAGACTCCCAATGTGTTTAAGGGGAACCCGCTAGGTCTTGCTACCGTGGGGTCCAGCAGGTGGCCGCGCAAAGATAAATCCTAAAACCCCGGTTGTATTTAGGGGGTGGGGTTGTCTATAGATTTCATATCAAGTGAGGGTGTTGAAGTTGGAAAGAAAAATGAAATAAAACAAAAAGGGATTTTGGATTCCCCATTGATGGAGCGGGGATTCCTACGGATGCACGTCAGCCGGAATCCTCGGTGAAGTCCCCCTCACCCCCCCCCCCCTCGCCTCCGGGCAGCCCACCAGCCGCCCGTTCCATGGCCACCCTCAATCGTGAGGGCCTGGATCAGTGGGCAGGTGGGTGGCCTGGTGGGTTGCAAGAGGCAGGAGGGGTAGGGGATGGTGCGGCGGTTGATGAATTGCCGACCGACGGACGTCGGCCGGCAAACTCCCCCCCACCCTTCTATTCTATCGCGGCCCTCCATCGCGACGGCGCGATCAAGGGCCGCATTGTAACACGCCATGCCTGATTTTCTCCATCCTTAAGCAGTGACATGCACCACTGTTTGAGCATGGTGAAAATTGGGGGGCGGGTAGGGCTTATCGTTGCCAGACAAGGGCAAATGGGGCTTTTTGTTCCAACGGAGGAGTGTATGAGGCGTATTGTTTCAATGATGGGGCGAATGAGTCTTATTGTTCCGACGGAATGGTATATAAGGGTCATGGATGACAAAACAAGGGGAATCGGCATTTTCACTGGTAAGAAAATCAGGTGGATTTGTAGCCCGTCTTAGGTTCTTAGATCCGCCAAAATCTTTGTTTCGTCATTTGTGGACCTGTAAGAGAAATGACCAATCCATGATTTTCTTACAATATCTTTTGGCAACAAAACAATTGTGACGGGTTACCACATACCGTACTGATCCTTTATATCAAATATAAGCACTTTCTTCCTATTCAAATTTAAACAATTTTTTCTTCAACGAATTCATTAAGTACACCTTAAACAATTCAGTTCAAATTGTGTGAACTAATTTCGTTCAAATCTCGGGTTCAAGAACTGTTCATCTCTTATCTTTCAGTTCGAGGCTGTGGTTGTTGTAGTCAAACGTTCGATTTTGATCAATTTAGATGAATACAAGGCATGGAAAAAGAACATTACATTTCATTGCACGCAACAAAGATGACACCAGTAGTGTAGGAAGCTCACCTGGAAACCCACAAAGAACGAAGACACGAGATGCAAACTGAAACTACACCACGACATCCTCTTCCTCCATAGTCACCTCAGCAAACAACAGTTCTCCAGTGAACGGGGCAGCCTCTCGCTGGAAGGCAAGCTCAAAAACACGAGGGAAATTGGCCTTGACCCACACGGCCTTGACCAACTCCTCATGGCCGACGGATTCCAATGCGTCTTGGAACCAACCGCAAACCTCCTCCTTGAGGACGGCCATGCCAACGGATGTCGGCAGCCCTTGACGGGTGTGGTCTGTTCCCCATGCAATGTAGAGTTCTTCAATCTTGTTCTTTAACGGATGCATCACTCCGACGTCGCACAACTGTGCCTTCGACGTGCAACCAGCCTGAACGTAGCATGTGCGGATGTATGGGAAATGTTGCACTAGCCACTCCTGAAATGAAGCACAAGTATGCGGCCTCCATGCGTCAAGAACGAGCAACATGTCTGTCTTGCCCGGTTCAAGATGCATCTTCGTGCACATGGTCGTGTAGTACGGCGCAACAATGTTGTGCACCCACTCACGGGTGGTGTCCCTGTTCGTCCAATGGTTCGGCATAAAGTTGAGGTGCATACCCTCCTCTTGCATCTTGAGCGTGCAGGGTCCACATGGCAGACATCGGCGGGTTTTACCCCCGAAAATGAGTTGGAGGGGGAGGAGTTCACCTATCATGGACACCGTGACAAGGGCAGTGATTTGCCTCTTGTTCTCGAGGCCAAAGATGCCAACATCCTTGCTGCCAAGGGGAGCAAAAGCCTTGTCCACCGACGGCATGAGCTGTACACCGGTGTGGTCCCCGTTGAGAACAAAGAACGGGTTGACCTTGTACAGCGTCGCCATGATCGCGGCACGCTGGTGGAACTCGAGGACCCTAGCCTCCCAATCTGGCTGCAGTTTTTGGGCCGCCGTTGTGCAACTCCTCCAAGCCCAACCCATTTCCTTATGTACAAACTTGCGGACCCACGGGCGGCCGAATGCAAGCGCGCCCAACCGCTCAAGTTTGTCGGGGGCGTGCCGCGCGACAACATCACAAATCTCACGTCAGATCGTCTTGGAGTTCAACGCATTGCCTGCTGCGCGCACATCATTGAGCCGTTGCTTAATCTCTGCCACAATCTCGGGCCAAGTTGAGAGCCATGCTCTCTTACCCTGGCAGCCATGCTTGTGCTTGCGGTTCATGGAGATGGGAGCTGATTGAGTCCAGCCTAATGAGGTGACGACGGCGTGCGCATCTTCCGACTTCAATACAAGCGGACTGTCGGGCTCAAACTAGCTACTGACAGTGCTCACAACGAGACTGTCGAAAACACAATGACCGTCCGGAGTCCGGAAGGTCTTCTGTAGATGCTTGACTGCTGCGTAGGCGGTTTTCTTCAGCTTGACCGCCTTGTAAATAGTCCTAAAGTGACCGGACCCAAACCAGTCACAGAACTTCCCGCGCTTCCTCTTACTTGCTGCCGAACTTGCAGACTCACTGGAGGTGGTGGATTACAAAGTCTACAAGGCCATGCATTCCGCGTCGTTGCTGTCATCACCGCCTTCCACCATGCAGCCTGCAGCTCCGTCTTCACTCTCACTGTCATTGCTGTCACTGTCAAAGTCGCTACGCTCATTGAAACTCCTATTGCTATTGTGACTACTGTGTACGTGGACGACGGAGTTGTGGCTGTCGTCGGAGGTGGAGATGCACTGCTGTGATTCCTGAATGCGCAATGCCCCAGAGTGGAGTCGTGTCACGGGTCGCTATGCTTTCTTCACCCGCAGTTTTGGAGTGTTGCAATCAAGGGCTTTGCCCTTCTCTGCGTATGTTGGCAGGCATCTGACAGCAGGCGACGCGTTATCACTCACCGACACAGGAGCCACTGCAATAGGGGGTGGTGCTTGCACCTTCTCCCCTTGGGAGAGGTGTTGGTGTTGCATCTGCATGCGGAGTCCCTCGGCTTCATGGTCGCGTGAGCAACCAACGCCACCGTCAAGGTGACACTGGCATCCCAATGAAGCTGGTTGGAAAATGACCAGAGGGACGTTGGATGGGAGGCACAGAGGGGAGGCCACAGTCAACGTTGCGTTGCTGTAGGTAGTTGTAATCGCGTAGGTACCCTGAGGCGCTTCGGTAGCATCCGCATTCAGTGCCTGTAGCTTGCGGGTTCTTCCAAGGGGACTTCTTGGTGGTGGCGGACACAGTGAAGGGATTTGGCGCGTCGCTTGGGCTAGCCGACACTCTCGTTCTTCTTGCAAAACCTTTTGGAGGAATCGATCCATGCTGATGGAGTGTTGGCTGACGAGGTTGGATTTGCTACAGATGGAAATGAAGAATAAAATGTCTTGATTTGGCCTACGCACTTTTGAACAACCACATGTGTCCGAGCGCCCTCATTTGCCGTTGGGATGTGCGAATCAAAAAGTGGGCAATGTACAGTGTACAATACATGTGCATGTCCACTAGGCGAGTCACCAAAAATGAGCAATGCAAGGCTTCATGCGGTTCCACCATCGATGGAGAACCAACCACCGTGGAGAGGCCACAATCTCGCACACCTGACATGGCTTCGTCGTCAAAGTTAAAGACCAGGGTATTTCGTTGGACGAAAGCAACGCAACCACCAAAAAAAAATCCATCAGCAAAACCCTCCATCGAAGTTATTGATTCCATAACATGCAAAATGAAAGAAAACGGAATAAAAGATCACTACGGTAACCAAAAACAAGATTCAGATGTTGCACGAAAAGCATGCATAGGGTTACATGATAATCGAGCAAAAGAAAATACATTTTAATCTTGTGGGAAAACCTGATCAAATGTTGTTATCTTGAACATGTAGGGATTCCGTAGGGATTTAGGCCAATCATATAGGTTGTCCATGGAAAGATTGTGGACTTTCTATTCAGAATTTCATACATTATAGTATAAGTTTAAAATTTTCCTATTTTTCTGATTCACAAAGATTATTTCACATGGAATGACCACAATCACTTATGGATGTCCTTTGTATTCCTATCCGGGATCAGCTCTTTGGCTAGTCTAGCACGGTTGATTCCAATCCCTTCAGACTGTAGGGATTGGCCAAACTGTAATGACCGTGTCTTCCCAATTGGCGTCACTTGGTGGACTCCGTGATGTCCGGTTCGTTGTTTGAGAAACTAACCCTTGGATTTGCAGTCCGGCTGTCCGATTCTAACATCCGCCGACAACTTCGCTTCGTCATTAGTGGACCCATCAGAAAAAATGGTTGATCCACAAATCAAAATCTTCTTACAACATTTTTTGGCCATGAAACGCTTGTAATAAGTTACTTTATAACCCAAAATCCAAATTAAACAGTTTAACAAGGTGAAATGCAGCAACATCCACTGTCAACTGTTCTTTGGGAGCTATACAAGGTAGCCCCCTGTCGTAGCCTTTATCCTCATGTGGATCTAGGCTTAGACGTCGCACTAGAATGGATGGGAATCTGTACGTGTGTGGTGTTCCTTTAATAGTTTGCCTGCAACCCTCCAGTTCTCAAGGATTTACGTCCATGTTGGAGGACTCTCCTCTCTTCTATTGTGTTGATTGGGAACAGCCGCACCGGACGCTCCAGAGAAAATCCGGTCTTTTTCATCTGGGGCCGCTCTGTCAGTTTTTTGCCATCAATTTTGTCTTATTTGGTACTTGGCTATCCAAACCTTAAAAGAAGTGCTTTGTGCCGAGTTTTCCTGGTTGGAAGTTCGAAGTTAGAAGCGAGAAGTTAGGTTCCGCTTGCTGAAGGGGCACAAGTCAATGGCGATGTGTGCATCGGCAAGACATTCGGCATGGGAAAACAAAAACGTGACTTGTCAGTTTCGAAGTACGGGTGAATTCCAAAGCCAAGTACAGGATCCGTACTGGTTTTGGCTTCTAAAATTAGCTTTTCTTGATGCGGATTATGTGCCACACTTTGATTATTTTATTAGAATAAAGTTCAAAGTTCTATGGTTTTCTCTACATAATTAAACTAATTTGACGCACATATTAAGTCCTACTTGTACATGAAGTTTGCCACTTTGAATGCTAAGCTCGAGTTGCTTTCATGCGCTTGGAACTACCTCGATGTGGCCTTCAAGCCACCACGTGCCTTTGCCATGCTACTTCATGCACGTTGAAGTCCCTGACCTGCCACCTCGTACCAACGCTTGCTAATTCCCGACACTCGTCATCACTACCTCTTTTATTCGCACTTGTTCCCACCAGTCCCCTCCACCATGGACGTTTCTGTAAGCTCGCCCCCCTTTTACGACACCTCCGTGAGCGTCAACGGTCGGTCGACCGTGCCCAACCTCCCGCATCTTACACGCTCTACAACTGAGGAAGAAGAGGACGACTCCCGGTCATATGGAGAGATCCGGCACGCAATGAGGTGATCCTTCCACAACGCTGACAACTCTCAATGTTTCCTCAACCGCCTTGTATGCAGTGATGACATTATCGACGACCCCCGTGACGTTGACGCGGGCTTCAATGGCCGCCTGTGCATCAGAGGTGACCGCATTGCTTCGCTCAAGCAAGGAGAGCACGTCCTACGCCCCCCCCACGCCATTGGCAATAGGACGTCTCTCTCTAGCTGCACAGATGGAGGTCCTCGCTCCAGCCATTGATGCCAAACCTACCCCCTTGGCGGGTGAAGGCATGCCATCTCTACCGACCACCGAATGCGGTGTAAAGGAGAGTAGCATCGGCGGGTCTCATGACTACTCTTGATGGGGGTTTGGGTAAAGGGTGGTGGTATGCCAAGCGGGACATGGCATTGATGCAAGACGCACTTGCTTACACGGACACAAATCACCGCACACACGGGTGGCAAGCAAAGATGCACTACGAGCTTGCCAAGAAATTCACAACGGCGTGGGAACTATCGGAGTCCTTAAACCACTTCAAGTGAAGAGCTGCCTGTGGGTCATTGGCCGCATCTGGTGGCTTGCTAGGGACCTGATTGGATGGAACATGGTTGAATTCAACGGCGCTACGTGGGTCATCAAGCAGGAATCAACAAAGTGGGCCCACATCAAGAAGTTGAAACCGAAAATGGCAAAGTTGCATGGTCTCACTATGCCATGGTTTGACGTTGCAACGGTCTTCTTCACCCCCGACAAGGCCATGGGCAAAAACGTCATCACCACGAACGACACGCCTACCTCTCTGTCATCGGGACCATCTCCTGACGTTGTTCCGTCTGAGGACACTGATTACAAGCGTCGTGTGCGCTGTACGATCCAAGTTGATAGGAAGATTGACCAGACGGAGAAGGTACTCAAGGGGGCCACCAAGCTCGAATGTATCATCCGCGACGACGGTCTGAAGACGCCATGGGCTATGGGGGTTTAGACGGCCGGCAAGGATCTAGGTGTGCATCTGGATAACAAGTTCTCATTGCTTGACTTACTGAACACTGATGACTTGCATGAATCATATGTGCACACATCAGGCACCCTACGTAAAAAAGTGGCTAGTCGGGTGCACGACCCGAGAAATGGGAAAGGTAAGGATGACATTGAAGGTGCCTCTAGTTGTATGCATAGCCCTAAAGAGGATCCAGCAGATATAAATGATGCTTTAGCAAATGATGTGGACAATGCTGAGCAACTAAATGCTGAGAACGACGTGGATCAAGGGGATGGGTTGTATTGATGTAAAGGTGTTCATTACATTGAGAAGTCTAATGATGTTTCCAAATCGGAAGATTCCATGCCTGCTACATATTGATCCCACATTGCATCAGCAATGTGCTAACGTAGGAGATGTGTCTGTCGGGCACCATGACCATCACCATGTGTCATCTCCATTCTCTCTTGCAAGAATGCTTTCACATCTCCTAAATTGTTTTCAACGAACATCACGAGGTTGTGTGTTACAAAGCAAGAAAGGTCATATCATCATATTGTGACAAGCACCTTAAGGTGTGAAACGGGCCTTCAACACTTCGAAAGTGCGCTCAATGCATGACCGTACAACTGCATTTCGTCCATTGAACAATTCTTCTCTTCTTTGTGGCGCAGCTTGTCCTTGAGTAAATTGTAGAAGATGGTAGCGTATGCCCCAATAGGGTGTCCTGAGGCCATGTGTGTCGAGGAAAGCCGCATCTGCTAGCATGACGTAACACAAAAGACTTTTGGAAAAAGAACCTAAAATTTTACAGTCAAGAAAGACTGTCGCAATCATTACCTGATTGCAACAGTCTTTCAGACACTGTTCTGTGACCGACACCATGAGGTCACATCAAACTTGACGCAAGCGCGTGAAGGAAATAGTGGAAAACGAATCCAAACGACCATCTCGACAGAAAATACGGTCACGAAGTTTCTACCGTTATTTCTAACGGGTTACATAAATAACTACAAATAATAAACAAATCATAACTTTATAAAGAAACATCAACGTAGCTTCAAAAGGCGTGTCGAGCCATGACAACTCGGGCAAGGAAAAGACCACTCCGACGAGGAGGAAGGTCATTGAGTTTTACAACGCAAACATTTCCGAGCTCGCCGAGGCCTTTCGACGCTAAGTTTGAGCACTCGCATTACATTGGCATCAGAGCTAGGTCGACCCGCTGACATCGCCATCGTCTCCACTCCGTCGTGAGAATCCTCACACACCACGAGGAGTGGTTACTTAGTCGACGAGCAGCAAGTGACCTCGTGGTGGTGCTAGTGGAACGCTGCCCAGAGGTGCCAAAACTCCACCAACTCCATGCGCGTACACCCCAGCTCCACCAACCCAACCTACTTCCGCATAGCATTACTCTCACAAAGGGCTACTGGACCAGCAAGCTACCACATCAACCTCTTGCTACAGCAACAAGGGAGGCACAAGGGGCAAGCCAGGAGCCTTCAACATTTTTTTTGGCGGGCGCCCAATCCAAGAAGAACAAGGGACCCGTCAGTCCCGGTTCCTCCAAGCAGAAAGGAGTATGGAGAGCCATAACTTGGCCTCCGGTCCTCCGTTTCCTGCGCCGTTTTTTTTGTTGAATCTGCAAAATCGGCCACTACCAGCTAAAGTCATTTTGTTTCACTATTGTACTATTATTCTGTGGCTATTTTTCAAAAAGTGGTTTCTACCTTGTAACTTCTACTCAAGTTTGCAATTATGTCTCCAACTTGCCCGTCTATGACTTGAATCAGACAGCTGGTACTGTTTAACATTGCCTGTCCTCCCCCTTTTTCCAACAAAAAAATAAAAGAGGGTGAAGGAGGTTTGGCTTGGAGCCACCTCGGTCCACCACGGGTTTGAAGCGAGGCACACATAGTCCAACAGTGTGTCCTCCGCCCAGTTTAAAAACAAAAAAAAGGGAATAGGGGAGAGAGGGTTGGAGGAGGAGGTTGGAGAGTGAGAGAGCCGAAGCAAGGCCTTGCCACAAGGATGGCCGGCCTTGGGACCGGACTCTCTGTGGTCTTGGGGCGTGCTCCAAGCACCAGCCCCCGCCGCTCCAATGAACCCACGCCCTAGGGATCCAAGGAGCGTCGCAGGAAATTAGCGCCTGGCGCTCACCTCGCGAAGTCGCCCCAAGAGGCGACGGCTAGAGGGGGAGGTACCCGCCCGGTGTTGCCAAGAGGCGTAATGCCAACATCTCCAAAGCATGGACAATAGTGCGAGACCCCCGTCGTAGTCGCTCGGCAAGGCGATGGAAAACGTCGGTCGCTCGCCGTTGAGCTCGGTTTCGGCAACGAGGCCACGCCCACCCCGATCACTCATGAAAACGACGAGGGGTTAAAGGCCACCAAGGGGAACATCGCTGGTGTTGATAACCCTGACAGGGTTGCCGAAAAAGACAAGCATGGAGATGAATCGCCTGATGAGCCAGCGGATCGGGTGGTCATTGAAGCGGATCACAAAGCTGAAGAAGAACCGGACGCACATGACACAGCCAGCAAGGGCAGTGAGGCGGGCAATTCTATGCCGAAGGCACCTGAAGCAGGCGCCAAACAGGCAGAACGTGCATCCGACCGTACGAACGACGAGGGTCGTGCTCTCGTTTTGGCGGGAGGAGAGCGAGCCCGACCTGCGAGCCGACCAAGTTTGGCGGCAGCGCAGCGTGCGCTCGACAACGCAGCGCATCGCGTGAACGTCGACAAACAGCTCGATCACCTCTGCACCCGTCTCCCTCCTGAGGATTTCACGCTGGCCGTGGCCGTGATGGGTGTGCTCGCCTACAACGGAGACATGGTGCGCATCACGCTTTGCGGACGATCGTTCATGGTGCAGCGGATGAATGAGAAGCTGTACGAAGAGAACGGGAAGTTATTGCGTGAGGTCGCGGCCGCCAACCACCGCGCGAAGGTGGCGGAGCAGGCGCTTGAAGAACTTCGCACCAAAGAAGCCAAAAACCAGCGTGATGTGCTCAATGCAGCACTCGGTGCGGGGCGTCACGCAGCCTAGGTGGAGTTGGGACAAATTCTTGAGCGTCGCGAGCGTGAAAGTGCAGAAATTGAACGTGCGAACGTTCGCGACGCGCGTCGGGCTCCAATCGTCGATCATGCTTCTCGCCTGGAAGCGAATGTACCTAAAGCACGGGCACGTGTAGCTCCAACTCGGGCCCAGAAGGAAGGTGGGATTGGTAGTTGTGTGGTTCTTGAGCCGGCCGACCGCTACGATGGCACGTGCGACGTTAATACGTTCTTGATGATTCTTCAGAGGCACCTCCGCCTTGCTCGGATCGTGGAAGAGGAGTGGGGTGCACAAGGTATGCTTTCCTTGAAGCCAAAACCGTTTGAGAAGCTGATGGACCTGTGCAAGGAGAAGTAGCAACACTCGGACCCCACTTGGGAGGAGTTTTGTGAAGTGATGCGTGAGTTGTACTCCAAGCCTGCTGATTCGCAGAAGGTCTCGAAAGCTCGAAAGCCTCGTGCAGGGGAACATGTCAGTGGAGCGGTATGCCGAGGCATTTATGAAGACTGCAAAGAAGGTCCACCATCGCCACCTGACGGAGCAGGCCAAGATTGACCTCTTTCATGGTGGTTTGGCAAGCGCTCAGCAGCGATTCTTCTACCTACACGACAATGGAAACGAGTGGAAGTCCCTTCACGCAGTGACAGCACACGTGTGTGCGGTGTACAAGCAGAACTCTAGCGTATGGGATCGTGACGTGCGTGAAAGCAGGCCAGCGCGTGAAGTCCCGTTAGCGCCAACGGGCTGTGTACCAAAGCGGTCAGCGGAGGCAACGTCTGAGCCCTCCAAGAAGTTCCGCCGACATGGTGGAGAGAACAACTCCCACTCTTCTATCATCTGCAGACGCTGCCACCAGGCTGGACACATTGCTCGCGACTGCCCCCAGCATGACCAGTAGCAGGAACAGGGACAACAGTAAGGCCAACAGCACGGTCATGGTGCGCGCCAAGGCAGAGGGCCAAATCGCTTCCACGGTGGTCGCCAGAACCGCTTCCATGGCGGCGGTCAGCACCAGGGTGGTTAGCGTGATGGCAACAAAAATGCCCCTGCCGGCCAGGGACGCCCTCACGGGGGGCAGCGTCAAGGCTAGGCATTTGCAGCCATCCAGCGCCAAGGGGCACAGGGCGGTCAGCGTGAACACGGACGTCCCCGTGACGATGATCAGGAATTTGAGGGAGGTGCTGGGGGACGCGTCCACCGTCCCCGGCATGGTCGTGAGCAGGATTTTCACGATCCCCAGAAGCTATCGGTGGACTGCTATCTGGGGTTGTGGTGAATCATGGAAATGATGAGGACAGGATGTTCATGTTTAGTGATGATGATCAAAAACTTTGAATTCTTATCGGCACAGCATTTCTCAACCGTTTATGTGCCTTTCGTGAATCCTGAGTCCCTCTACCATGATCGCTCATGCCCACTCACATATGTGACTAAAGAAAACCTCGAAAATCGCACGAGTCTAGTCGTAGCCACTAAAGAAAGTTTGCCAAACGTGATAGAAGCTGCACACAAAACCCAAGTGAAGAACTCTTTGACGTCAATAACAGTGGCCGTGCCTGTGGGTCTAGAAACGAACAAGTCTGCATTTATAGGATGGAAATTGCTGGCTTCGTTCACCAAAGGACATCGCATGTGGGAACAACTCGGTGACATGGTTGAACTACGAAGAAGCACTCATGCTTATCGGATCGACCACCTCGAGGGCAAGCCTCCGGTGAGCCTTTTCATATGAAAGTCCAAAGCAGCGATGACCATGCAATTCCACGGCAAGCTGGCAGGCACCCCGGCATTCGTCATGGTGGATACTGGGGCGGATGACTCGTTTGTGAGCAATGCGTTTGTACGCACATGGAAACTAAAGTACACGCCTTGCACTGGCACGTTGGTCATCGGTGATGACAGGGAAGTGCCAGTCCTTGGTGACTGTGTGGCACGGCTCACACTACCCGGCTTCACCACCAGTGTCCGCCTCACAGTGCTTGATCTCATGGATCCGTTTGATGTTGTTCTTGGAGACCCGTGTCTTGTGCACCGCAAGGCACTCATGTGCTTCGACTCAAAAACATTGCAGAGAAGTAGTGGAAGGAAAATGGTCACCCTGTCTCCGATTCCACAAATTCAATGACCTAAAACGAAGGCTCAATCAAGCCTCTCGGCGCTCCAAGTGAAACGAAGACTTCGACAAGGATGCCGTTGTTTTCTTGCAACCCTGACGAAAATGGACGACGAGGCAGAGGGTGAAGTACCCCAAGGGGTCGCAAACATACTCTCAGAATTCTCAGATGTTTTTTAGGCACCGCCGGATAGACTACCACCTCGACGAACCGTCAGACATACCATTCCGTTGGAGCCCGGGGCTGTGCCTCCCTTTCGGTCAGTGTATCGCTTGAGCCCAGCAGAACCGCAAGAAACAGAAGCCCAAATCAATGAGTACCTCCGGAAGGGTTGGATTGAGCCAAGCTCTTCCCCCTTCAGAGCGCCGATCTTGTTTGTGAACAAGAAAGATGGAGGCCTCAGGATGTGCGTGGACCATCGGGCATTGAACAAACTCACTATCAATAACCGGTACCCGCTCCCGCGCATCGAGGACCTATTGGACCAGCTTTACGGAGCGAAAGTCTTCACGTCTCTGGATCTATCACAGGGCTACCATCAAATCCGGATCATGGAGGAGGATGTCCCCAAAACGGCATTCAGAACTCATCTCGGGCACTATTTGTTTCGGGTCATCTGCTTTGGACTGACAAATGCACCGGCAACATTCCAAGCAGTGATGAATAACATCTTCAGGGAACACCTCGGCAAATCGGTCCTGGTGTATCTTGACGACATCCTCATCTTCTCCAAGAACCACAAAGAACACGAGCGACACCTCAGAATGGTGCTTGAGATTCTTCGCAATAACTGTTCTTTCGCCAAAAGAAGTAAGTGCAAGTTTGCGCAGCCAGAGCTGGAGTACCTTGGCCACGTCATTAGTGGAGAGGGGATCCGGGTGGACCCTCGCAAGGTGCAGGTCGTGAATGAATGGCCTCAACCCAAGAACGTCGGCCAGCTCTGCTCTTTCCTTGGACTCACAAATTACTTCCGGCGCTTTATGAGAGGCTATTCCACGTTGGTGAGCCCTCTCACCGCCCTGACCAGGAAGGCGAACACATGGGTATGGTCAGCAAAATGCACTGAGGCTTTTGAGGCTGTGAAGACAATGTTGATCTCGACACCGGTACTTGCACTCCCAAACCCAAAGAAGCCATGGGAGGTATGCTGTGATGCATCGGTTACAGGGTTGGGAGCTGTGCTCATGCAAGACGGCCACCCTATTGCCTACGAGAGCTGCAAGCTCTTAGATGCAGAGACCAGGTATACCACTGGGGACCAGGAGCTGTTGGCAGTTGTGCATGCTTTCAAAGTATGGCGTTGTTATCTCGAAGGTGCCGAGGGACAAATCATGGTGGTCACAGACCACAACCCTCTCACATACTTTTAGATGCAACCAAACCTTTCCAGACGACAGGCACGGTGGAGTGAATACTTAAGTCGCTTCACATTCACCTGGAAGTACAAACCAGGGTGGGTCAACGTGGCAGACCCATTGAGTCGAAACCCAACACATTTGAGCCTCATGCTGAGCGAGAATGAGATCACGAATCGGCACTTTGCCGCTGTTGCGGCGGTGAAAACATTGCACACAAACCCTCTCCGCCCACCCTCAAGACCATTGGTCAGTGTGAACCCTTTCGAGAATCGCATTTGGATGGGCTACACTTTGGACCCCTGGTACGCCAAGCCAAAAAACATTGAACGCCATGGCCTTGTGGAGGCTGCCGGGTTAAACTGGCATGGCGAGCAGGTGGTGGTCCGAGATGTTAAAAACTTGCGACAACAAATCATGTTCGAGTTTCACAATCCGCCCTCCTAAGGTCACAACGGAACGAAGAAGATAGGACATGCGCTGGATCAGCACTATTTGTGGCCAGGGTGGACCAGTGACGTCAGGAAGTACTGCATGGAGTGTGACCTCTGCCTTCACAACGAGGCTTCAAACAAGGCACCTGCGGGACACCTCCAGCCTCTACAACTCCCTGACATCCCATGGAAGTCATTTTCCACGGATTTCATCATGGGACTCCCAGAGACCAAGAAAGGCCACGATGCCATCTTGGTCATTGTGGAAAGGGCAACAGAAATGGCCCATTTCATGCCCACAACAACTCGCGTCACAATGGAAGAGACTGCTAGGCTTTTCTACGAAGGCGTCATCAAGCACCACGGCTTACCCATCCGCATCATCTCCGACCGTGACCCGCGCTTTGCAAGCCGGTTCTGGCTTGCATTGCAGGAACGGTTTGGAACGCGACAAAGTATGTCCTCAGTATTTCATCCCCAAACTGATGGACAAACTGAGCGTATGAACCGCACACTCGAGCAGATGCTTCGCATGTACATCGACCCAATAATGGAGGACTGGGACGACTATTTGGCACCAACTGAGTTTGCCGTGAACAATTCGGTCAACGAATCGACCGGTTTTACCCCATTCTTCCTCAATTACGGTCGGCATCCGGTGGTACTCGCTTCAATGGTGAAGTGCGGGGGCGGCGTTGATCAGGTGCCCTCCGCCCAGGCCTTTGTCGAGCGCATGGACGCCCTCTGGCGGGATGCCAAGGCCCATTTGTATGCAGCTCGACAACGCCAGAAGGCCTATGCTGACCAGAGACGTCGTGAGCTGACGTTCTCTATCGGAGATCGTGTGCTTTTAAACACACGGAATTTGCGGCTGAAAACGCCGGGTGCACGAAAGATGTTGCCGAAATGGCTGGGACCCTTCACAATTACACAGAAGTTGGGAAGTGTGGCCTATCGGTTGGCTCTTCCACCAGCCATGCGCATCCATGATACTTTTCACGTGAGTCTCCTTGCACCCTACACAGCAAAGGGGTATGTTCAGCCACCCCCTCTTGTTGTCCTTGCCGCGGAAGGCCAGTGTGAGGTGCACCGCATCCTCCAACACCGTGAGCGTAATTTGCACGCACGAGTGGTTAAGGAGTACCTCATCCACTGGGCCGGTTTTGGACCTGACCACAACACTTGGGAGCCAGAGTCGCGAGTGCCACTTATGGCAATTGCGGAGTACTGGGAGGAACTGGCTGCCCGTCGGAACAAGCGTGCCCTTGGGGGTACCACTTCGGCACGAGCCCCCTTGAGAGGATAACGGCACTGACCCTTGGACTGATCTTTGGCTTACTCGCGACAGCTTGTCACGGGGACGCCTTGGCACCTGTCGCGGGGTCGCTTCATGTAAAGGGGGAGGAAGCGTGGCCACTGTTTCTTCTTTGAAAGCTGAACACTTTCTGAATTATGAAATGTGCCGAATCATGATGTTATCCTCTTCATGGACTGGCGCTTTTACCATTAATGATAGATGGCCGTGTACAAACTACCCCTTCATAATAGAGAAAACCGAATCGAGGACGATTCGTAGCTAAAGGGGGGGGGAATGTAACACAACAGACTTTTGGAAAAATAACCTAAAATTTTACAGTCAAGAAAGGCTGTCGCAATCATTACCTTATTGCAACAGTCTTTCGGACACTGTTCTGCGACCGACACCATGAGGTCACATCAAACTTGACGCAATCACGTGAAGGAAATAGTGGAAAACGAATCCAAACGACCATATCGACAGAAAATAGGGTCACAAAGTTTCTACCGTTCTTTCTAATAGAACACGTGAATAATTTCAAATAATAATAAAATAATAACTTTATAAAGAAACATCAACGTAGCTTCGAAAGGCGTGGCGAGCCATGACGACTCGGGCAAGGAAAAGACCACTCCGACGAGGAGGACGGTCATTGAGTTTTACGACGCAAACATTTCCGAGCTCGCCGAGGCCTTTCGACGCTAAGTTTGAGCACTCGCATTACACATGAACTCCCTGGGTGGTAATATGAATCCTTGATGCACGACATTGTCAAACATGCGTGCGTCATGCATGCTCCCCTCCCATCTAACGCTCACAAGTAAAACTAACTGCTTGTAGTCACAGGCTGTGAGAATTTTCTGAGTTAGTTGTTGATGCCGGTTAAAGTATGTCGCACGCCGAGCACGAGAGACAAAAACGGGCACGTGAGTGCCATCCAAAGCACCAGCAAAATTCTCAAACCATGGCAAAAGATCACGCCTTCTTTCCCACGAAGCGGGAACAGTTGTATGCGCATGAGGCAGGCGGATAACACATGGCGCAACTTTGACAAGGGCTGCAACCACACTGTGGACTGCGTGGAAAACAGTAGGTGCAACTCATTAAAACATCTCCATGATTAGTCGCACTGACGTGCAAAAACATGCACATTGGAGGTACATGAGGAGGTTCTCCTCGATGGTGATGTACGTGTCATGCAAAGAGGTGGACCTCCTCATGAAGTTGTTGATGCGAAGCAAGGACACAGACAAACGGTTCATGTTCACCATGCAGTGTAAGTGGCCTTCGTACAGCTCACGAATTCACAACGGTCCAGATAGACGGCTATCCATCATTCTACGACGTCTCAACAGACGTAAAATTTCAGTCATGATGTTGATCAATAGCTCACGGAGTAGGGAGATGAGTTGCGCGCGAAGTTCTATGGCGCGTCGAATGAGTGATGTCCTTGCACGAGAACGACGTGCATCCATGGCGGACGAGTTGTACGTTTCACGATTATCAAGAATGGTGGTGTGTATGCCTTACCAACTACGGTTGTATGGCACACAAGCGGGAGTGTGGTGCACGGTACCTGGCGCCCACGACGCTCGTCATGTCCGTTGGGAGCACCTCTCGCGACGCGGCATGTCGCATGCGCGACACGGCATCATTAGAACGTTGCCTGGCAGGTCGTGGGTTCGAGCATGAGGAAAGGGGAACACAGAAAACGATTTGGAAGTGACCGACAGAGACGCTGCTGAAATGTTGGCAAAATGTCGGCAGCACGAAGAGGGAAAGTTGTTCGACTTCCAAAGTTGACCTCGTAAGCCATTTCCATTCTTACCTTTTTCGGTCGGTCGACAACTTCCAACTTCTAACTCCGACCAGTAGATCTCGGATTTGGTATGTGGGCTGCCATGTTCTCGTAGGAAAGTGGGCGGTTGGTAACGCTTGTCATGACGTCACCGGCTTTCGCCTTTTTTTTTGGAACCTTGAAGTCGATCGGACTTGCTTTCTCCGTGAACATCTCTTCATGCCTGAAATACCCGATATGCGCTGGAGCGAGAAGAAGGGCCCCGAACTTGTAGAATCGGATGTGTCTATGCTTGAGGGGCGACTTTGCCGGTCGCCCCCATTCTCGCTCCACCATGTCTGAGACGCCCCCATTCTAAGAAAAATGGATAGGTCGCCCCCATTCCGGAAATTTATGGGCAGGTCGCCCCCGATTTTGGTGCTCCGGGGAATTATGACTAGGACGCCCAGTAAGGATGAAATATTATCGACGTATTGCCCCCATTTTCAGAAAATTATGGCTAGGTTGCTCTCATTAATGGGTGGCGACGTATTCATAATTCTCAGGATGGGGCCAAGTTGGTAAGAGAATTAAAAAATGGGGGCGATCTAGGTAGAAATGTTTCGAATGGGGGTGACGTAGGTATTTGTTCTCAGAATAGGGGCGTCTTAGACATGGTCGACCGAAAATGGGGGTGATGGGGGAATCAGCTGATTCTCGAGATCGGGTGAGCACATTCGAAGTGGACATGTGTTAGAAGATGCGATTCGCGGGCCCCGCGATCGAAGAATAAAATTCGAAGACGGGCCTCAGATGAAAAAGACCGCGAGAAAATCATTCGCACCTCACAGGTCGGCCGATTGCCGACCCCAGCACAAGAACCCGGGGTGCGCCTGGGAGTCGTTGGAATGCGTCGTCAACGACGCATTCCAACGAAATCAGAAGGTGCTGAACACCTTCTGACCCTTTTTTGTTGACTCGTGTCTTCTGTTTTCTAGATTTGCTCAATTTAACGTCCCGTTTTGAAAAAGAGCGCACGCATGCACGGTTGGAATAGATTAGCGGACGCCGAATCCAAGGTTTGGAGGCGTCGACGTCCTCCATGCTCTCCATCGGCGACACGTTGAGATCAATAAGCGAACGTCGCTTGTGAGCGAGGGCGTTGGTTGAGGTCGACATCGGACTGCGAGGATAACCGGACGGTCGCTAATGAGCGCCCAACTATCGCGGATCGATGGTTGGGCAATCGTTAGCGTTTTGTTGGGCGTTCATCGAGACTTCGTCCAACAGTCAGATGTTTACAATGGGTATGGATATGCGAGAAACCGATCCGCAACGACATATCTACTCCCGATCCGATGAACGCAGTTATGGAAATCGAAGGGTTTGCAGCTCGGACATATGCCTACCATCCCGCACTTTGGGCATGCCATCGATGTCCCAACAATCGTTGCACTTGCCAGCGATAAACTAGAAAAAACTGACAAAAAGGATGACTAAGAAAAAAAAATGAGAGCATACACGTGTGAATTTCGCCGACCCTCTGCACAAACTCAACTATCCAGGCGCACTCCAACGAACAACGCATCCCAACGACACCCAGGCGCACCCCCGGACTCTGTCTGCCACCGACAGAACTCCTAGCCGCATGAACTGCCGTGCATGGTGCCGGACCTTGGACAACAGTTCGTTCTGAGAACTCGGGAATCCAGCTGAACAGCTTGTCCGCGCACCAAGGTGTGGCTCGAGTGACTTATCACAGTCGGCTTTCTTCGCTCGCTTGGTGATTCTTCCAAAGCGGTCGCCTGCTCCAGCTTCTGTCGCCCGGAACCGTGAGCGTAGTGGTTGTGGGCGCTACGTCGCGCCGGGGGGTGGTGGTGGTGGTGGTGGTGGACGAGGACCGTGAAAGTGAGCAGACGCGCGAGGTAGGCGGCAAGTAGACGGGGCCCCAGCATGGCTGACGCGGATGAGGCGGCGCAGGGGGATGCTGCGGCGATTGGGGCAGCAGCAGCAGCGGCGGCGGCGGCGGCGGCAAGGACTGGGATGAAGGGGAAGAGCAAGCAGAAGAAAAAGAAGGGAGGCTCGTGTGGGTTTGAGACGTTGGGTTTGTGTTCGGAGGTGTACCGCGGCGTCAAACGCAAGGGCTATCAGGTCAGTAATGTCTGGACATCGCTGTTCTGTGAATGACGTCATGGGCCCCTCAGGTGGTATGCACCTTTTGACGGATGGTTGGTTTTCTGGAGTGTATTTTTTCCCCCATGGTCACATCGTCCTCCTGGGCATTGCAGAAAAGGCTCCAGGTTCCACATTTCTCCAGGTTGCTTTCAGGGAGGGTTGAGCCTCTTCACAGTTTTCTGCTCTCCTTGTCTCATGCGAAACTGGACAAGACGTCGCTCAGTTTTGCCATGCTGTGCTGTGCCATGTCCTACCAGGTCATGTCATGTCTTGCCATGTCATGCCATGGCACGTTGGCAGGCCTTCTGGCACGTTGTCTGCCTTTCCCTTTCCTCTCCATTGACATCATCTCATGTCATGTCTTGTCACGACATGACATGTCAATCATGTCATGTCATGTCCTGTCATGTCATGTCATGTCATGTCATGTCATGTCA
>SZWC01001126.1:9533-17033 GCA_023375785.1 Penium margaritaceum
AGCAAGGCGTATTGGCTCTTTGACCCAAGGAGGCAGCAGATTGTGTGGGGTCGCGATGTCACGTTCGACGGGAAAAGCCGTTGGACAGACAAGGAGGCAGGTCTCTCCAAGAGGGGGGAGTGGATGCCACTCCTTGAGGGGGAGACGCCGGAGGACGTGAATGAGGGTGACATCCTCGCATCACCACCAACCGGAGAGCATCGCCTGAGGGATGGGCGAGCGGCAGACTTTATTCCGGCGAGTTCGGATGAGGAATCGAAAGTACCGGAGATGGACGTGGAGGTGGGGAGTCAACAGATCTCTCCAAGGTCTCCAAGAGAGGGGGAGCAGGCGCTTGGAGAGGAAGGCGCGAAAAGGGGATAGCAACAACAAGAACTGCCTCAAGAGTCCTGCACGAGTAACCATGTGCAAAGAAGGACAAAAAGGTATGATGACGACAAGGGAATTTGGATTGGGTTTGCACAAGCCTTCTTCACGCAAGAGGAGCCTCAATCTCTAAAGGAGGCACTGCAGCGGAAGGATGGGGCTGAGTGGGAGGGAGCAATAAAATCTGAGCTTGCCTCCCACAAGGAGAACGGTACTTGGGAGCTGGTTGACCGGCCGGAGGGCGCGAAAATCATCGGCTCCAAGTGGATCTTCCGGAAGAAGCTCACAAAGGAGGGGAAGGTGGAGCGGTAGAAGGCGCCGCAAGGGGCGAAGGGGTATGCCCAGAGAAAAGGGGAGCACTACGACGAGACCTTTGCACCAGTTGCCAAGTTTGCCTCCACCGTACTATCCTTTTGGTGGCAGCGGCACGCGACTACGAAATCCACCAAATGGACGTGAAAACCGCATTCCTCAATGGCGCCCTGGACAAGGAAGTCTACATGGAGGTACCGGAGGGGGTGGATGCGCCGCAAGGGAAGGTGTGCCGGCTTCGAAGGGCGCTCTATGGACTGAAGCAAGCTCCTCTCATGTGGTACCTCAAGATGGATAGTTTCATGGGTTAGCTTGGCTTCAAGCGTTGCGAGGCCGCTCACAGCGTGTACATGCGTAATCAACCTGGACTCCACCAAATTTTCGTCCTCTACGTGGATGACCTCATCCTTGTGTCTTCGATTGAGGGGGAGCTCAAGAGCCTAAAGCAACAGCTCGGCGGCCGGTTCAAGATGACAGACATAGGCAAGCTTGAGTACTACCTTGGCATCGCCATCAAGAGGGACCGCAAAGCACGCACGCTGGAGATGGGTCAAGAAAAATATGTGCAGGACGTGCTCTGCCGCTACAACATGGAGGAGTGCAACCCCATCAGCACACCTATACTACGACACATTTGCGACTTGTGTTTGGAGGGCTACTCTGATGCTGTCTGGGCAGGTGACGTTGATGAAGGCAAGTCAACATCAAGCTATGTATTTGTGCTTGGTGGTGCAGCGGTGTCTTGGGCAAGCCGGAAGCAGGACATTGTGGCTCTATCTAGCACTGAGGCGGAGTATATTGCGCTCGTGGAAGCCGGAAAGGAGGCACTATGGCTGCGGCGATTGCTCAAGGAGATTGGGGTGCCGCAAAAGAAGCCAACGGCACTCAATGTTGTCAACATGAGTGCCATCAGCCTGACCAAGAACCCTGTGCTACACCGGAGGACCAAGCACATAGAGATCCGGCATCACTTTGCACAAGACCTTGTTCCAAAGGGTGATGTGGCGCTTGTGCATTGCGGCACAAAGCACATGCTTGCTGATGCTATGACAAAGGCGCAACCCAAGGACAGGCATGATGCTACTTGTATGGAGCTTGGGCTTTCCAAAGCCTCTTGAATTGCACGCTGAGCATGGACAACTGCCATGGGTGAGCGCAAGGGGGAGATTGTTGGAATGATGCTCCTCACCATGGTAGGAGTGACTCCAAAAAGGAACACCAAAAAAGAAAAGCTTTAGTGGCTTAGTGGTTAATGGTGTCCACCTCTAGAGGCACGGGTCCGGGTTCAAGCCCCACAAGATGAAATTATGCCGTGCCTCAAGGGAGGTGGAAAATAGATGCCAGGAAGCTAGCTCAACCTCTAGAGTTCCTCTTTAAGTTTCTAGAAGGCCAGGTGAGGGTCCAGGAAGGTGGCACACTTTCTAGAAGGGGTGACTTGTCATACAAGGCATCTAGAGGTGTCTTGGTCTTCTGGACACCTTCTCTCCTACTAGAAGCAAGCTGAGGAATCTAGGAAGGGGCAGAAGCTTCTAGAGGAGGGAAGGGATGCCTTCCTAGGTGGGAAAAGGACAGCCCACCAAGGAGCACTCTAGAAGCCATAGAATCTGCTAGGAAGCTTCAAATCTGGTATGGTTTGGTGTTCTGGAAAGCTTAGATCAGTGGCTATAAAATGCGACTGCTTGTGAGCCTTGATCAAGTGTGAATTCCCATCCAATTGAGGCCAAAAACTATTGCCTCACTCTCTGACCAATTTTCTGCCATCCTTGGAACCAGTTGCCTCCACAGTTTCAGTCTCTCCAAAAACAGTTGGTGGTGTGAAACAGCCACTGCTAGGGACCCTCCAGGGTGCACACTCACCCTCAAGCCAACACTGCCACCCAACTAATGAAGAACGTTTTTGCAATGAGAAAGAGAAAAATGACGGTGCAACAAAGCAGCGAACAGAAAGAGGTTGTCCGAAATCATAGATAATGTCGCCACTACTCACGACACCTACTCAAATTGGAAGCTTCCTCTATTCTGTATGAAGTGGGAAAAGGCATGCACATGCCTGCTATACCTTTGTACGGCACGCAATAGCCATGAGCTGCTACACCGCGAAATGCATTGAACGGACAAGGATTGAGCATTCCGAGGTGGCAAGGATTGCCGACCCTTGTTGATGTGTTGGCGATTGAGAACCAGTGACAGTTGACGACTTGAACATCGTCATGCAGCCTTTCCAAGGGGGCAAGGATTGCCCGTATTCTATCTCTTCTTACACATGTTTGAGTCACGAGGTGTCAAACGTGTTCACAAGTTTTCTTTTCAGCCCCCTCCTAAACCAGGTGCGAGAACTGCTGTTCTACAACGCTTCGCGAACATTGGAACCGGCACCGCGGTCCGGGTTCAAGAACCGGAACCGCGGTTCTGGAACTGCGTTTCTAAGAGCCCGTGTGCACCCTTATAGAGTTGTGCCAGATCTGTGCGAGAGTTGTGCCAGAGTTGTGCCAGAATTGTGTCAGAGTTGTGCTGGAGTTGTGTCAGAGTTGTGCCAAAGTTGTGCAAGAGTTGCGCCAGAGTTCTGCCAGATTTGTGCCAGAGTTGTGCCACAGTTGTGCCACAGTTTTGCCAGGGTTGTGCGAGAGGTGTGCCAATGGTGTGCTAGAGTTGTGCCAGAGTTGTGCCATAGGTGCTACAGGGTTGTGCTAGAGTTGTGCCAGAGTTGTACCAGAGTTGTGCCAGAGCTGTGCTAGAGTTGTGCTAGGGGTGTTCTAAAGTCGTACCAGATTTCTGCCAGATTTGTGGAAGAGCTGTTCCAGAGTAATGTTATAGTTGTGCTAGAGGTGTGCAAAAAATGTGCCAAAGTTGTGCCAGAGTTCTGCAATAGTTTCCCAAAGCTCTTCCATAGTTGTGCCAGAGTTCTACTAGAATTTCTGCCATGATTATGCCAGGATTATGCCAGATTTATGCCAGAGTTGTGCCAGAGTTGTGCCAGAGTTGTGCCATAGTTTGCAAAAGTTGTGCCACTGGTGTGCCATTCTTCTGCCATAGTGGTTCCATGGTTTTCCTAAATTTGTACCAGAGTTTTGCCAGAATTTTGCCATAACAATGTCGGACTTGTGCAAGAATTGTGTTAGAACTGTGCAAGAGTTATGCAAAAGTTGTGCCAGACTGTTGCCGGGGTTGTGACAGAGTTGTGCCAGTTTTGTGCCATAGTTTTGCCGGGGTTGTGCCAAAGATGTGCCAAAGTTGTGCCACAGTTGTGCCAGAGTTGTGGCAAAGTTGTACTAGTGGTTTTTCCCGGACTTGTGCTAGAGTTTTGCCAGAGTTATGTCGGAGTTGTGCAAGATTTCTACCAGATTTGTGCCATATATTGCAAGAGTTCTGCCAGAGTTTTCCTAGAATTGTGCGTGAGCTGTGCCAGAGCTGTGCCAGAGTTGTGCCAGAGTTGTGCCAGAGTTGTTCCAGAGTTGTGCTAGGGTTGTGCTAGAGTTCTGCCATAGTTGTACCAGATTTGTGCCATAGTTTTGCAAGATTTGTACCATACTTGTGCCAGAGTTGTGCGGGAGTTGTGCCTTACTTTTACCACAGTTATGCCATGGGTGTGCCAGATATTGTGTTGAAGATTTATGCCGCAAATGTGCCAGAGTTCTGCCATAGTTGTGCAAGAGTTGTTTCAGAGTTGTGGTAGCATTGTGCCACAAATGTGCTACAGTTGTGCAAAAGTTGTGCTAGAGTTGTGGCATAGTTGTGCCATAGTTGTGCAAGAGTTGTGCCAAAGTTATTAATGAGTTATGCAAGAGTGGCGCTAGGGTGGTGCCATAGTCATGCTAGTTTTATGCCATAGTTATGCTGGGTTTTTGGAAATGTTGTGCCAGAGTTGTGCCAAAGTTGTGCTAGAGTTGTGCCATAGTTGTGCCAGAGCTGTGCCACAATTTTGCCTTAGATTTTCCATGGTTGTGGTACAATTCTGCCTGAATTTTGCTAGAGTTGTGCCAATTTTGTGCCAGAGTTGTGCCATAGTTGTGCCAGAGTTGTGCTAGAGTTGTGCCAGTATTGTGACATACTTGTGCCAAACTTGTGCAAGAGTTGGGCCAGAGTTGTGCAAGAGCTGTGCCAGAGTTCTGCCAGATATTTGCCACGGTTATGCTAGAGTTGTGAGAGTGTTTTGCCATAGTTGCACCAGAGTTGTGCCAAAGCTTTGCCAGAGTTGTGCCAAGGGTTCTGCCACAGTTGTGCTAGAGTTGTGCCAAGATTGTGCCAGAGTTGTTCCATAGTTGTGCCAGATTTGTGTCTTAGTTGTGACAGACTTGTGCCATAGTTGTGCCATACTTGTGCCAGAGTTGTGCCAGATTCGTGCTAGCGTTATGCCAGAGTTGTGCTAGAGTTGTCCAAGAGTTGTGCCAGAGTTATGCCATAGATGTGCCAGAGATGTGCCAATACTGTGCCACAGTTTTGCAGAGTTGTGCTACAGTTTTGGCAGAGTTGTGCCAAGTTGGACCATTGTTTTCCGAAGTTGTGCCATATTTGTGCTAGAGTTATGCCAGAGTTGTGCCACAGTTCTGCCAGAGTTCTACCACACTTCTGCCAGAGTTGTGCCATATTTGTGCCAAAGTTGTGCGATAACTTGCCAAGATTGTTCCAGAGTGGTGCCAGAGTAGTAGCACAGTTGTGCCAGAGTTGTACCATCATTGTATCAGAGTTGTACCAGAGTAGTGCCAGAGTTGTGCCAGAGATGTGTGATAATTGTGCTAGCGTTGTTCCAGAGTTGTGCCGGGGTTGTGTCATAGTTGTGCCACAGTTGTGCCACAATTGTGCCACAGTTGTACCATAGATATGCCATGGCTGTGCCGGAGTTGGACCAGAGTTGTGCAAGAGTTTTGCCAGAGTTGTGTCAGAGTTGTGCCATAGTTGTACCATAGATATGCCATGGTTGTGCCAGAGTTGTACCAAAGTTGAGCCATAGTTGTGCCACAGGTGTGCAAGAGTTGTGCCAGAGGTGTGCAAGAGTTGTGCCAGAGTTGTGCCAGACATATGCCAGGGTTGTGCCAGAGTTATGCCACTGATTTGCCACAGTTGTGCCAGAGTTGTACCAAAGTTTTGCCAGAGTTGTGCCAGAGTTGTGCCAGAGTTATGCCAAAGTTGTGCTAGATTTGTGCTAGAGTTTTTCTAGAGTTGTTCCAGAGTTGTGCCAGATTTGTGCCACCATTATGACAGAGCTGTGCTAGAGTTGTGCAGGAGTTGTGCCAAAGTTGTGCCATAGTTGTGCTAGAGTTGTGCCAAAGATGTGCTAGAGTTGTTCCATAGTTGTGCCACAGTTGTGCTAATGTTGTGCCACAGTTTTGCAGAGTTGTGCCACAACTTTGGCAGAGTTGTGCCAAAGTTGGTCCCTAGTTCTCCCAAGTTGTGCCATATTTATGCCAAAGTTATGCCAGAGTTGTGCCACAGTTGTGCCACAGTTGTACCAGAATTGTGTCGGAGTTGTGCCATATTGGTGCCAGAGTTTTGCCATGGTTTGCCAATCTCGTGCCAGAGTTGTGCCACTATCGTGTCATAGTTGTGCCATAGTTGTACCAGAATCTTGCCAGAGTTGTGCTAGATGTATGCCAGAGTTATGTCATAGTTGTGCGAGAGTTGTGCCAGAGTTGTGCCAGAATTGTGCCATAGTTGTGCCATAGTTATGCCAGATTTGTGCCAGAGTTGTGCAAGATTTGTGCCATAGTTTCCCCATTGACGTGCCAGAATTGTTTTGCCAGAGTTGTGCCATAGTTGTGCTGGAGTTGTGCGGAAGTTGTGCAAGCATTCTGCCAGAGTTGTGCCAGAGTTGTGCCATACTTGTGCAAGAGTTGTCCTAGAGTTTTGCAATAGTTGTGCCAGAGTTCTGCTAGAGTGGTGCCAGGATTGTGCCAGAGGTGTAAAAATGTTATGCCAATGTTGTGCTAGATTTGTGTGCAAGTTGTGCAAGATTTGTGCCAGAGTTGTGCTAGAGTCACGCCAGAGTTGAGCCATAGTTGTGCCAGTGTTGTGCCAGAGTTGTGCCATTGTTGTGCCAAAATCGGCCCAGAGTTGTGCCAGATTTGTGTCAGAGTTATGCCGGAGTTGTGCTAGAGTTGTGCCAGAGTTGTACCAGAGTTGAGCCAGAGTTATGCCAGAGTTGTGCAAGAGATATGCCAGAGCTGTGCCCCAATTGTGCCAAAGTTGTGCCACAGTTTTCCCAAGTTATGCCAGAGTGGTGCCAGAGTTTTTCTAGAGTTGTGCCAGAGTTGTGCTTGAGGTGTGCTAGCGTTGTGCCAGAGTTGTGCCAGAGTTATTCCAGAGTTGTGCCAGATTTGTGCCAGAGTCGTGCCAGAGTTGTACGAGAGTTGTGCCAGAGTTGTGCGAGAGTTGTACTAGACGTGTGCCAGAGTTGTGCGAGAGTTGTACTAGACGTGTGCCAGAGTTGTGCTAGAGTTGTGCCAGAGTTGTACCAGCGTTTTTCCAGACTTGTGCCAAAGTTGTGCCAGAGTTATGCTAGAGTTGTGCTTAAGTTGTGCTAGAGTTGTGCCATAGTTGTGCCAGATGTGTGCAATATTTATGCACGATTTGTACCATACTTATGCCAGAGTTGTGTGAGAGTTGTGCCTCAGTTTTACCACAGTTGTGCCAAAGATGTGCCAGATGTTTTATACAAGATTTATGCTGGAGACGTGCCTGAGTTGTTCCATGATCATAACAGAGTTGTTTCAGAGTTGTGGTAGCATTGTGCCAGAGATGTGCCAGAGTTGTGCCAGAGTTGTGCCAGAGTTGCGCTTGAGTTGTGCGAAACTTGCTCTAGACTTGTGCCAGAGTTGTGCCAGAGTT